>JAJGRW010000789.1:1273719-1327245 GCA_025461045.1 Carex parvula
AATCAACTAAGGTAATCGCGCATCCTATTCCTCCACTAATCCTTCTGGTTCGTACCAGACCTGATTCTGAACAACTAAGCGAAAATTTAGATCACAGAGATCGCAATTGAACTAACCAGCTGGAATTTGTTGCTACAGCCCGGCAATTTGGGCGAGTCGTCGTCATCGCTCTCGACGTCATTCGCCGCCGCTGCAGGGAAATTGTTCGAGACGACTAGGAGGAAGAGAAAGGCTGCCAGGGAGAAGAAACGAGACCTCATTGTTTGGTCTACTAGTGGAGGAGGGAGAGGGAAGGTCTCTTCTCTTTTCCAAATTGATTTCTCAATACCTTATTGTAAGAAAGGCACGCGTTACCTACAATTTCCATCGTACAGAACTAAAATCCAATTGATTGCACGGGTTTGCGTATAGTGAATATTCAGGAGAGACCAGAGGATCCATATCACATGCGGGGAGCGAATAGACCCATATCACCTAAGGTACCTCAAATTTGAGTTTGGATCAGGACCGTTAGATCTGCTTTGGTCCGATTTTAAGAGCCACGTGCACCCACCTCGGACCGGAGGGGACCCGAATTCTGATCAACGATCCGGATCCAAACACAAATTTGAGTTACTTCAGGGATCCGGACCCGAGCGGATGCTTCTGTGCGGGCGGATCGCGGTGTTGCGTCGGTTAATACTTACTATTCCATTTCTTTCTTCGTTTAATTTTCTTCCAACGAGTCAACGACGACTCAGCGGTAGATATTCCGGCCTACGTATGTAACAAGTCCCTCACAGAGTTTAGCTAACAGTGTGCATAACTTGCCATACGAAATAAAAGAGATGTATCGGTACAGAGAATCATATCTTGACTACTGCTCCGGGTATGTTACTCCCGGCCCCGGTAACTTCTGAGCTTGTATTAATTCAGTCTTTGGCGTTCAGAAAGAATCAAGACGAAATAACTTGTGCTGTTGTGCACCGTGTTAACTGTTAACTTGTTATGGCTCTTGAAGGATGATGACAAAGGAAAAGGAGCAATCATAGGCAGCCAATCAGATTTCTTCTAATAGAAGGGAGTGGAGTGGAATTTCAGCGTTGTCGTAGCAAGTTTAGATTGTTAAGATTGTTAGGTAGTCTGAAGTGAACCCGCGCGCAATTTTCTTCTGGACTTTTTGTTTTTATTTGTTTTTATTTTGAAGCCCGGGGTCATTACAGAAACAAAAACAATATATACGCACAAAACTATAGGAAAAAATAAAGCATTCAAATTATTAAGGATGAGCATGTTCAAATGTCTTCAATTAAACCGGACACTTCTGCTTTGATATATGATAGTTGGATCAAGCGTTTAATCATCACACTAGCTTCAGGTGTAATTAGTGTTCCTTGCTAATTATGGATACTTTAAAGTTTATTATTTTTATTTATTGGTTGCTACACAATCTAACAATTAAATAAATCACAAGTAATGAAACTTAAGACAACAAATTGACTCTCGTCAATTAATCATATAAATAAGAATTATAAACAAAATGTTGATTGAGAACACTCAACTCTATCAATCTCCCACTTGAACTAGAGTGAAACTTTTTTACTACAATGAGACGATTGAATTACATTGAATTTAAAACATACAACCATTGTTTATTTCAAATTCAGAAACACCCTATAAGACATCTAGTCTCCCATGTGTTTGATACCCATGGAGACAATATGACCTTAGGTTAGAAATAACCGAAACTCTTAGAACAAAGGTTTAAAAGGCGAAGAACTTAATTGTGAAGCCTTAGATTGTGATATCTAGAATTGTAGTGAAATACTATTTGTATGTGTTTAAGTTACAAATGCCCTCCAATCGTGATAGTTGGAAGTGGAATGTTGTTCGAACTCACAAGTATAGTAATAACGATTCTTTGGAATAGGTCTAGGCTAAGCCATTTATCTTAGAAACCCCATTAAATCAAGATATGAATAAATGCCAAGTAAGTAGTAATAAAACCAGCGGATAGTAACCTTAAGCCCCTAGATTTCGTTTAATTGTTAACAAACCTCTTTGATTTCAACTCTCTCTCTCTCTCTCTTGAATTGATTCAAACTACTCATTTTGGGTATTGAACCCGGCAAGAAGGAAAATTTGCAACAACCCCCAATTTACTTAATTGCACTTGTTTCAGAATTAGTTAATTTAGTGATAATTAATTTCTCCCATTATCTCTTGAATTGACACCCTCGATTACTACAAAGATATATTGTGCGCTTGCAATAAATTTTACTTTGCATGTTTAGGGTTCTTATAAATTTAAAAGTGAAAGTGTAAGAAATAGATCACAAACTTCTATACCATTTACACCATCATTAAGCTCCATCCTTAATTTTTTTTCAAGTCTTAAACAAATCAAAAGTATGTCAAAATCTACTTAGTATGAGATTTGAACGAGGTAGTTAGGAATATTTTGTTAAGAATGCCAAAAGGAGTCGAGGGGATACGTATTTCTTGTTCAGCTGATTAGGAGGTGCAATAATAGGGTCCACTCAATTTCTTAATTAATAATTAAGTTGGAAAAAAGAGTAAGAACAAAAATGAAACTAAAAATATCGTTTAAATCCTATTAATAATCTAACAAAAAAATATATCGTTTGGAAACTCAATTGATGGACTTAATATAGCACGTCCTCAATTAAAAATAAGCACACCCTACTACCCTAGTCCATACCGATATTATATATATCCATACTAACTTATAGGAGCGTCAGAGACTAAGACTTCACATATTTTTCATCGGACAAAAATGTACTCAGTGCTACTGTTAAAGATGATCATGTCAATTGTACAAACTTAAGTCATGGTGCATGGCGACGAGAAATAAACACACTATATATATGTTAACCTTAGTTTGTTTATCTATATGTATGCTAATAATCAAATTATCTATAATATAACCAAGTAAAAAAAGACGTGCCAAGATTTCACAATTTTACTATTTCTACTCACGGACAAGTGGAGCCACCAGCCCACCGAATCTATAATTACAGTGAATCTGCTCCGCGGAACGAATCGGAACGAAGTAAAAGAAAAAGGAAAAATCATATTGAGCTAAAAATTCCAGATAATCAATTTCGTTGAACAGCTCGGTTGCTACTTGCTCCTATCCTAGTAACACTCGTGTAGTGTAGCAAGGGATCTCCATGTCAGATGCATTCAGATTCGAGTGATCGCATAAAATACTCACTACAAAAATAAAAACAGTATCTGCGAAGTAAAAATAACTATATGTAAAGATACATCACAAGATATTATTTCTGAACATGTTGGTATTACCGACAAGAATATCACGACAATACCTTTATGAATATTGTTCTATTTCTGTGGTGACTTCTAACCTAATCAAAATTACTTCAAAATCTATTTAAAGTATAAAAAATCTGATTTGAAATTCGTGCTAGATAAAACACAATTCATATCCTCTAGGATCGCAGGTCCCTGTGATTTCAATTCTAACAGTTCACATATTTCAAAATTTGTGTACAAAAACTGATTTCTCAAAAAAATCATAAATTTCATTATTTGAATAGATAAAATTAGAATCACATAATCCTGCGATACGTTAGAATCGCAGCAGATTCGCTTCCGGTCTGGTACGGCGTTGGATCTGAATTCTTCAGATTCTACCAATCTACACCGTTTCCTAGCTCTCTTCTCCGAAGTGGGCTCCATAGTCAGTCTTTGACCAGTGGGCCACACCTCCTATTTAATTCTTTAAGCCAATGAAATTAAGGATGTGGGACCCACTTTACAGTCTCTCAGTACACGTCTTCCATCAGAAACAATACAGCGAAAACAAATTGGCAGACACGAATAGACCCCATACAGAAGTGATAGCAGAACAGCGAAATAAAAGCCCCCCCTTCTCTTCCCGATCTCGCCTCCGCGACCTCCTCTCTTTACCTCCTCCGCTCAAATCCGGCCATGGCGACCGACCCCACAGCGCTTTCCGGCGCCGCCGATCCGGATGGACCCGACGCGATCCGTCTGACGTGGAACGCCTTGCCTCGATCCAAGCTCGAGGCGAGCAAAAGCGTTATTCCCCTCGCCGCGTGCATCTCCCCTCTCCGTATCTCCCCTTCCCTCGTATCCCTACCCTACCCTCCTCTCCGTTGCAAACCACCTTGCCTCGCAGTTGTCAACCCCTTCTCGCAAGTGGATTTCACGGCCAAGATCTGGATCTGCCCCATCTGCTACTCCCGTAACCACTTTCCGCCTCATTATCAGAGCATCTCCGAAACCAATATACCTGGAGAATTATACCCGCAATGCACAACAGTAGAATACTCCCCATACGAGTCCAATCCAGCAGCGATGCCGGCACCACCACCGCCAGTGTTTCTGTTCGTGATTGATACATGCGTGATAGAGGAGGAATTGGAGTTTGTTAAATCAGCCATGAGGCAGGCCATCGGGTTGATTCCAGATCATGCGCTTGTCGGTTTGATTACCTTTGGGACTCAGGTGCATCTGCACGAATTGGGGTTCGCGGATCTGACAAAGATTTTTGTGTTTAGAGGGACCAAGGAAATAACAAAGGAACAGATCTTAGATCAGCTGGGGTTGTCAGGTCGGCATATGGGTCCCATTGGGCCGAAGGGGCCCCAGCAGCAGGTTAATGGTTTCAATCATCCATCTGCGGCAGTTAATCGGTTCCTACTTCCCGCTTCAGAATGTGAATACACACTTAATGCGGTAGGATCATAGATAAATTTCTTATTCAGTATATTGGTTCTTCAACTGAGTTGGTAATAGTAAACTTAGTGTTTAATTTTATTCTGAGTTTCGGATTCCATGTCCCGGAAAAGAACTGTGGGAAAAGAAAACTTGGGAATTATAGTCTATTCCTTAAACTCTATGTTTAATTAGTTGAATTAGCAAGTAGTTCCAACAGTTTGAGCCTAGGGTGTTTGCTGAGTTGCCATGCTGTCCCTGACAAGTTTTGACCCTAAAAACCAAGCATGTGTATGTTCAAATGTTAATGGCAAACTTTGCATGCAAAAACAGAATCGTTGTAAGGTTTTAATGCCTGTTACAGGTTAACATTTTTTAATTTAGCAAAATGAAAATACCCACATTATCCTTCTCCAACATTTATGTATAGGGAAAACATCAGGAGTTCAGGACCTTAGTTCGGCCATTTTTTGAAGAAAATATGGACTAAGTTTACTGGATATCGTTCTTAACTGCACAATAGGTCTTTTTTGCATTGGTGTCTATTTTGGATAATGAGTTAGCATAACCCACTTTAAAATATCCCAATTATTTTTCAGGCTTCAGGGACTCTGATCCACTATGGTTTGCAAAAATGCAATAAGGATCCCATTTTTATTTCATTTTAACTGAATTTCTGACCTTTTTCTTGTATGGTTTGCATGTGCAGCTATTTGACGATCTACAAACAGATCAATGGCCAGTAGAGGCAGGGAATAGATCCATCAGGTGTACTGGAGTTGCACTAAGCATTGCAGCAGGGTTACTCGGCGCTTGCATGCCTGGTACCGGAGCACGCATCATTGCTCTCCTAGGTGGGCCATGCACTGAAGGCCCTGGAATGGTAAATTTACAACCTCGATTTTGTATCAGCGATGATAGTATTTGATTTTATAACATGACCATTTTGGTCTCTTCTGGTACTGCTCTTACCAGCCAAACTTTATTCTACACCGGTTGATCCAGATTTTCTATATTTAAATCCTTAATTAGAGTTGTGCAAGGTTATTTTATGCTCAAGTAGCATGTCAAAGATAAAATAAAATTATCCAAAATAGTATTATAAAAATGGCAGTGGGGATTTGGTGAGCGCAACTACCAACTTTTTCTGGGGGAGGTTTCAACTTGCCAGATTTTGAATTTTTTTTCATTTTTCATACCGGGTCTTCAAAACTAGATCTAATTTCTTCAAAGAGTGTTCGTGGCATTTGCAATTTTTATCAGGGCAGAAGGGATATTTTTCCAAGAAAGGACCCAGTCTCATTACATTTTCTGACCTGACAGATTGTGTCGAAAGACTTGTCAGAGCCGGTGCGGTCCCACAAGGATCTAGCTAAGGATGCAGCTCCTCATTTTCAAAAAGCAGTCAAATTTTATGATGGCCTTGCCAAGCAGTTGGTCAGCCAAGGTCATGTGTTAGACCTTTTTGCTTCTGCACTTGACCAGGTTCTTTAATGTTTCCTTTTTTTGTTTTACTTCAAAAGAAATATGATGAGCAACTAGAAGTTTGACCATTCTAATAAATTTTTTTAGGTGGGAATTGCAGAGATGAAAGTTGTGGTGGAGAGGACTGGGGGGCTGGTAGTACTTTCAGAGAGCTTTGGCCATGCAGTTTTCAAAGACTCTTTCAAGCGCATTTTCGATGTGGGGGAGAACGCACTAGGGCTTTCTTTCAAGTAAGTTTTATTCCATTCAATTGGTACAGTACTTTTTATTTCATCTGTTTGATAGTTATTTATATAAAAGGAACACATTTAGGATATTATTAAGTTAAAGTCCAATTTGTATAGATGGTCAATACCTATATAAAGTGTACTTCACCCATACTAATCTTGTCTGGTGTTGTTCCATTGCTGGCACCAAATTATGGTTGTCAGGCAAGTGCCATACCTTAGTAAAGCCTGATTTCGTTTTATCCACATGTTGTTGTAAAGAAATTTCATAAATTTTAATTGTTAAACCAAAGAAATAATACAAGTTCTGTTTATTGTACTTTACTGAAAACCAATTTGGTGACTGTACTTTCCTTTGCACTAAAGTGGTAACTTGAATGAAAAGAATTTCTATAACATGTTTTATCCCTTTCTTTAACAATTAAACAGTAACTTTATGCTGTTATTATTTCTGTTACACCTATAGGTAGGTCTCTCTTTCTCTCCGTCCCAATAAATTTTTTCTCTCCACATCTGCACCAAACCTCTTTGTGGTTTTGTTCTGCCTTAGCATGTAAGAGGCCATGTTTTGTATAGGTTTTTTAATCTGAATTTAGTAGTCAGATTATAATTTTTCATTCTTTGACTCATGTACAACAAACATAAAAGTTGAACTCGTGCTTTTCTTAGGCAGTTGTGTTTGACAAGTTTGATGGATTTCATGAGCAGCAGAGTAACGAGTTATTTTGACTAACTTTGTGAATACATATAGATACATATGATTTGAAATTCGGGAAACATAAACTGAAGATATTTGTTGTTTGCAAAAGATGAATCAGATTGAGATGGAGAGGTGCACATGTATGTTGGTTTTCAATTTATCCGACTATGTGCGTATAATTTGTGATGATGATTTGTTTGATCAGCTTCTCTCTCTATCTCTCTCAGCATTTTACACATCTTAGCTTGCTATTATCATGGCATGTCGGTTTCAGCCTTGTCCAGCCATATAAGTTTGCTTCATTGTGCACAACAACCTTGATCCTTCGGGTTCCCCTTAGATTTGTCCACATTAGGCTCGTTTTTTTTTTTCATTGCCTTGAGAAACCTGGCATGCCTATCATCTTGTTGGTTCCCGAATGAACTCATTATGCTGGATCCAACTTTGCACGCTTGCTTTGTTGTCCTGTGAGGTCCCACATAAACTCACAATGTTGTCTTACTTTCATAGCACAATTTCTCGTTGCAACATACCACTGATAATGCAATTTGATCCTGAAGTGGTGGTGCTACTTGTCACCTGATGAGTTGATTTAGTTTGGGGCCTATGAAGACCTTTGAGGGAGGCCAGACTCTAGAGTACAGAGAATTCAATAGGAAGTTGAGAAAGAGAGTTGTTGGCAGCCTCAGCCAGGGTTTTTAGAGAGAGAGAGATAAAGGGAGTTTAAGGCCTGATTAGAAATTTTTTTGGTGATGTTCAGGAATCATAACCTGAATTTTCACAAACAGAAATTTTAGCTAACACAGATCTCAAGTAACTTGAAGTAATAATCTCCTTCTACTTCAAAAAGTTATGAAATAATAATGACAGGACACTTTTTTAATTATTAGTTCATTATGTATTTATGTCAATAATTGCAGTGGGACTCTTGAGGTCAACTGCTCAAAAGATTTGAAGATACAGGGTGTAATCGGACCATGTACGTCTTTGGAGAAGGTAATAAGCTTTAAGTATCTATTAAATTTTCTTTTATTAAAATTTAGAAGAAACTAAGTTAAAGTTACTCAAATTTATTCCAGAAAGGAGTTTTATGTGCTGAATCAGTTGTTGGTCAAGGGAACACAACTGCATGGAAGATGTGTGGCCTCGATCGAAGCACATCATTGACGGTATTTTTTGATGTGTCGCCAAGTGAACGCTCTAGCCAGCCTGGGAATGCAAATCCCCATGCCTATATTCAGTTTGTAACCAAGTATGAGCCCATTTTGTCTTTTTAACATTTTAAACTAGTTTCCTTGGAATTATGGTTTTCTTATTATCTCAAGAATCTGCATATTTTTTCTAGTTATCAGAACCCCGATGGTCAAATGAAGATAAGGGTTACAACTATTTGCCGAAGCTGGGTTGATAGCACCAATGGTACAGAGGTTAGTCATGCTCTTTCTCTTATTTTTCAAAATACATCTTTTAAGAAAAATGTAATATCTGTACACAAACCATTGTGTCCTGATGACATACTCGCAGAAGGAGCTTTTCGGCTGAATTTTTGTATGCTGTTTGTTACTTTTCTTATGACTCATTTATATCATATCATATTTCGTTAGGGGATTGGTTGTATATATAATCATGATTCAAAACACAGGAATTAGTTCAAGGGTTTGACCAAGAAACAGCAGCTGTCGTTTTGGCAAGATACATCTCGTTGAAGATGGAGATGGAGGTATAATCCAATAATTTCCGTAACCATTTAGCCTGTTATGTTGTTCTGCTATTTTTTATATCTATATTTTATATAAATTGAAGACGGATTTTCTTTTGGTTTTATGTCCTAGGAGGAGTTTGATGCCACAAGGTGGATAGACAGATCGTTGATAAGGCTGTGTTCTCGATTCGGTGACTATCGCAAGGACGACCCTGCCTCATTTAGTTTGCATTCTAATTTCTCCCTCTTTCCCCAATTCATGTTCAACCTTAGGCGCTCTCAATTTGTCCAGGTAGCTACTAATTCTAAGTTTGCCTGTACTGGACCCTTTTTATCCCGACAAACCAATTATGCAGCTTTTCGGGTTCTTTTTGGCTGGAAATAACAAGAAAAAAGTGCTAAATACAAATTAAAGAAGAAAACAGAAAAAATGAAGTCCCTCAGAAATATATTTTTTGAAGTTGAGAATCAAACAGTAGACTTGTTAGCATCTGAAATCCAATATTTCCTTATTTTTCTTCTGTATAGGTATTCAACAACAGTCCAGATGAGACGGCATTCTTCCGGATGATTCTGAACAGAGAGAGTGTAACAAATTCAGTGGCAATGATCCAGCCATCGCTCATCGCTTTCTCATTTAGCGCTCCCCCTACTCCTGTCCTGCTCGATGTTGCTGCAATTGCCCCTGACCGTATATTGCTACTTGATGCCTATTTCAGTGTTGTCATTTTCCATGGCCTCACTGTTGCCCAATGGCGCAACATGGGCTATCAGAACCAACCCGAGCATCAGGTATTCTTCTCTATTACTTAATCTGGTATTCATTTTGTTGGTATTTTGTATGTGTACATGTTTGCAGGGTCTTGGTCGGGGTGGGGGTGGGGGGTATGTGGCACGTGTGAATAGTGAAAACCACAAAATTACATCTCCTCCAGATTATCAAACTGCTGTCTCGATTAATTAATTATGCAACTTGTTCAGCAGTTTTACTGGTCCTGTTAGGTAAAAGTTCAAATCTAGCTAGAGTAATTTTCATAAGCCAAAGGCATAAGGTGATTGACGGATTGAGGAACAATTTCTGCTTCACATTTTTGTATAGGCATTTGCAGAGCTGCTACAGGCTCCACATGAGGAAGCACAAATTATAATAAAGGGCCGTTTCCCTGTCCCTAGATTAGTTGTTTGTGATCAACATGGCTCACAGGTACATCTGTTTTTTTTTTTTTGTCGGCAATATACATTCACCATAATTGTCAGGTTAACACTATTTGGGGAATTAATGCAGGCAAGGTTTTTGTTGGCTAAACTAAACCCGTCAGCTACATACACCACGGCACATGAAGTGGCCCCAGGTTCTGACATCATTTTCACTGATGATGTCAGTTTCCAAGTATTCTCTGAGCATCTCCAAAGGCTTGCTGTTCAGTCCTGATAAAGTAATGTGTACAAGTGCCTCTACAATTTATTAATTAAAATGAGACTAGCTAGCTTTGGATTTACTCATAGAGGCTGTTTAGAGTTTGTGTGAGTGTTGTTTTTCTGGTAATTTTTCTGTCAAGACCTCACCATATCTACAGTTTGACTGAGCAATATCTTTTTCCAATTGGGCAATAAGGTCAAAATTTTTGTGTCTTTTATTATTGTTATTATTTAATATATATTAATTTTGAACATAGTTATATCAAAGTAACATGTATTACAGTGAACCAGTTGCCCCAGGACTCATGTAGTTGTGTCAAGTTTTAGGTTGTTGTAGTCCTTTGTTTGCTTGAATTTTCTTTTTTCTTTTCAAGTGATGGGGTGCTTCCTTTGATGTTTGTTTGCTATCGGTTATGGTTGCATGGTATATCTTGTAATACGATCACGAAGTTATAATTCGTAGTGCTCGTTGATTTTGTAATTACTCTGCGGTGAGAAGCACAAACATTAAGCGACACGAAAAATAAAGACCAATAAGAAAGTTACAATTATTAGGGAATGTTAACATATCACGATATGCTCCACTATCGGTGATAAATCTTGAAATCTTAAAATTGGGATTATTCTCATTGGAGCACTATGGTATAACTATAAAGTTAGGGAGGTGTATTTTAGGGAAATTTTATAAAATACCCTACTTTCCAAAATCATCAAACAAAATACTCTTTTTTTTTTTAAATTTTGACAAAATACCCGTGGGACTCATATTTACCCCTTCTACCTCTCCCTCCTCTCTACTCTCACTGTTTTGGCACAGAAAAATTTGTGTAGTCCCGCTATTAACTCTGTAAATAATTTTAAATTGTATTAAACCTCTTCCTACTTCTTGTTAACTTTGTATCTCTCTTCCCCTTCTAAATAGATGAGCAATTAAGCATCCGACAAACAAATCATTCCTCAGTTTCAACTCTTTGTTCGTGGAGGACACAACATAGAGTCGCGACAGGAAAGTTAGCATTCTCTACATTCATTCTCCTTTCTTCATGTTTGTTGCTTTGCTTCCCTTTCTGGTTTGAAGGTTATAAAAGAGCTTGCTAGATCTCCATTGATGATGTGCTTTGACTGGAGTCATAATTTTTTTTTTTTTTAATTCCAGTTTGTTGGTTTCGTCTTTTTCTTACAATATTTGTTCTTATTTGAGGTTAATTGTTCAGTTTTAAATTTTATTTGGATGCTTGAGACTACCCAGTGATTGGCTGTGGTGTCACAACTCCAGCAAATCCGATAAAGTGAACCCTATAGTGATTTTGTCTAGTATTGGGGGGTGAAATTTCTTTGCAAAAGTAAACATGACATTTTTTATGAAAATGAAAACAATAATAAACATGACATTTTTTTTCCGCTGCTTTTCTGTTTGCATAACAATATAACATGAATAACAAAATCTGGGACCGTTATATTTTTATCTGACAGTCCTGAAATGTAAAAGTGCGAATCTGATATATAACTTGAATGACGCTATTTATATTCAACTGCAACCTGACCCTTTTGTGAAAGTTGTGCAATAGTCAAAGGGCGAATTTCATGTATATTATCCCTCTAAAATTCATAATATCATACTAATTTTTGTAAATTTCAAAAACTTACACGCTTATTTATTTTATTATCTTTTATATTAAAAACTCATTTTGAATTTATAAAATACTGATTTTACTCTTATTAATAAAAATAAAAAAAAATATGTAGCATGTTTCAAAAAAATATTAATCTTCTAATTAGTCGGTTTTTAAGGGTAAATGTGTTATTTATTTACTTCCAACACTTACGTAAGCATAACCTAAATGTCACGGTTTGTGCATCAAAAGTAGAAAAATGACTCATTTGTCCTGAAAAACTAATCAATTAACATACTGACATTTTTCTTAACACATGCTACATATTTTTTTATTTTTTAAATAAATAATAAAATGGGTACTTAATAAATTTTAATGCGTTTTAATAGAAAAAAACAATAATATGGATAAATTTGTGATTTTTTTAAATTTAGAAAGGTAAATATGATATTATAAATTTTAGAGGGGAATACTTAATTTTAAAGTTTTTGAGAGTATATGACATTTCCCCTCACACCTTGTTTGAATGGAGAGTAGAGGACGGGATGGAATGGAAAGAAAAGAAAAGAATTTTTCTTCTCGAATCGTGTTTGGTTGATAAAATTATCTCAGAGTTGAAGAGTAGAGGAGGGAAAAAGTTTAACTTTATATGTTTATAATCAATATAATCGATTTCCTTTCCGATCTGAAGTGTAATGAATGGAAAAAAAATTGTTACAAATATTTTCAAAGAAAATGACACAAATATCAAACCCTATATCTTACTTATATAATTTTCATCAAAATTTCTTTGTCACAAAGTTACAGCAACCATCGAATTTCTAACCTTCTTATCTTAATTAACAAAACAAAAAAATTATTTTCTCTCGTTAATTATTCAAACACAAAAAAAATTAAATATATTAACTCCTTTCTATTCTGCACTTCCCCTCCCCTTCCTCTACCTCCATCCAAACGAGGTGTCACTTAAAAGTCAAAACCCCCTCGCTTCTGTGCCCACTGCCCAGCTTCCCTCTCGACTCCAAATGGAGACAGCGCGAGTCTCCACCACCGGAGAAGAAAGAGATGAAGAGCGCATCCCTCTCGTCTCCTCCACTCCTCCGTCTCCTTCGCCACCTCCGCCAATCGACGACGAGATCCGTCCATGGCAACCACCGGAACACCAACCCGCCACTGCCTCCATCGCATCTCCACCTCCTGACACGAGTCCGGCTAAGAGGCCCCGCCTTGTTTCTCTCGATGTCTTTCGTGGTCTCACAGTTGCTGTACGCTCTCATCACTTGTCCAATTCTCAAAAAAGAATACTGTGTCCCACTAAACGAGGAAAGAAAAAAGTCAAATATGTGCCTCTATTCATTGATTACATATAATGAAGGTTAAGTGAGTGAGATGAAACTAAATACCATATCTCACCAAACTGACATGTATTAGTCAAACTTTATAACCTTTGTCTTTATTCATTGATTCTCATTTACATTACAATTTTTTTTTTAATGTTTAGATAATGATATTGGTGGATGATGCGGGAGGGGCATTTCCGTCAATTAACCATGCACCTTGGTTTGGTGTCACCCTCGCAGATTATGTCATGCCATCTTTTTTGTTCATCATCGGTGTCTCTATTGCACTTGTGTTTAAGGTAGGGTCAGTTATTCTGTACCAGTGTCATCATACCAGCATAGCAGCAACTGTACCAGGCATATAATTACCTAGTATGTTAGTAATTACCTGAGCCCAAGTACCAGGCATACAATTATGTTGTATGTTAATAATTGCCTAGTAATTACATGGGGATCTAATTTTAGTTTGGCATGTATTAATGCCGGTTGCTTTGGTCTGGTTCACATTGTACCAGTTAGGTAGTTGGTCTTAGAATGAACTTTATTTCTTGACCTGTTTGCTTCCTTTCTTCTATTTTGTGTCAGAAAATTTCTAGCAAATCAAGTGCTACAAAGAAGGTTATTATAAGGACAATTAAGCTCTTTGTTTTGGGCTTGATTATTCAAGGTTTTCTCTCAGCTCCTTCTCTGTCTTTTACATATCTTGCCTTCATGTCAGTTCTGTACCATGGAATCCTATGAATATCATCTGAAGAATAATCAAGAAACAAGTTTGGTTAATACATACCTCAGTTTACTCCACATTTATACAAATCATATCATGGAAACAACAGTGACTACTGAAATCAATTATATGCTTGTAGTATCATCTTGCATTTCACAAATTTGATGCCTTTTGTTTGAATTTTTCGTCTTCCACTTTAGGTGGGTTTTTTCACGGGCATAACAATCTGACTTATGGAGTCGACATAGACCGAATCCGTTTATTTGGTGTCTTACAAGTAAGGTTGAAAAATACCAAGCAACTTTTGACTAGATGCAATAAGAATAATATCCTGCCTTGTGACTGTTTGGAAGCTTCTAAACACATGTTTACCAACTTTGTATATCAACTTAGAGAATTGCAATAGGATACTTCCTTGCGGCAATTTCAGAGATTTGGCTCGTCAGAAATGTCTCGGTTGACTCTGCTATATCTTTTGTCAGGAAATACCATCTCCAGTGGTGAGTTCTTCTAACTTAATTCTCTGTTGATTTTCATGAATAACCCTAGAAAACCTTAGACTTTCTACTCATAAATTGTAAAATGAGAAGTCCTCCTATATTAACTATCTGATACAGAGGATGGGGAAGCATGTCTTGAACCATCATTTTTAAGCAAATGGTATAGGATAGGCTGAAAGGGTGATATTTTCTCACCCAAGAGGGTAAATTTGAAATTATGCCGAAATGGATTTTATTGACTCTCTCTCTCTCTCTCTCTCACTCTTGAAATCTTGGCAGTGGCTGCCAAGGCTGCCGAAATGGATCTAATTAACTCGCTCTGTTTTTTTTTTTCTTTCTGAAATCTAATTGGATCTAATTGTCTCTCTCTCACTCTCCCTCCCTTCCTCTCTTTCGCTCCCTCCTTCTTATGTCTCTGCCACTCTTTTCAATTGTGAAGGACTGTTGCTGTTATAATTTCTATGCTTTATACTGGCTTGCTTTTGGGCCTCTATGTACCAGATTGGGAATTTCAAGTTCAAAGCAAGAACTTCACCAATTTAGGGACAAACGGCACCGTACTTGTATGTTCTTTGGGCTTTATTTTTTAAATTTTTACTGTGTATATTATTGGCTGTACTTCACTTGTTGCAATTTGTCACAGTTTCTGTAGTTCAAATTTTTTTTTTTGTTTATTTCAGGTGCAATGTGGAGTGAGAGGTAGCCTGGACCCTCCATGCAATGCAGTAGGATTGGTAGACCGGTTTGTCCTTGGACAAAACCATCTCTACATGCACCCGGTCTATAAAAGAACTAAGGTTCTTGTATTACTTAGTTTTCTTTTAACAAACTAGGAAGTAATAATATGTTTTCAAATATGCCCTTGTTAAGTATACGTTAAGCCTTTCCCCTCAAGTTTGAAATTATGCCTCAATTATCCTCAGGCGCTTACTAGGCCCCAATACACAACTAATCCTAGCCCTTTGGTGGGCAACAAAGCTAAAGCTACAAAGCTTAATAACACTACACTTCATTGGTGCAACTAATCCTGATAAATAAGCCTTAATTTGCATGTAAGATTAACTGATCAATCCAACCTAAGTGACCTTATGTTCAATGTTGAATAAAAGCACAGAGTCCAATGAACATTGTTTGTATTACAATTCTTACGGAGTACATTCATGACAGGAATGTAGTGTCAACTCCCCTGACTATGGGCCTCTCCCCTCAGGGGCACCTGTCTGGTGCTTGGCACCATTCGATCCCGAGGGTTTATTAAGGTATTGTTCTACCATGAGCTGACTAGTGATCAATCCCAATTTGGTTTGTTTATTTTGTACTCTTTTGTTGTCTGATTGCTTAGTTGAGGCAACCTGAGAGCCTGTGTAAGGTTTAAAGAGTTGATGTATATCCAAATGATATTGAAGAATCGTAGCCATATCAGCATGATATTGTACATGCGACATTTAAATTGTAATGTCGGTTCCCAGTTGAGTATGCTTTGATTGTAAGAATCATTTCAGTGATATACGAGGATTACTCTATTCATCCATACTGTCATGTAATGGTGTACGATTCAATTGCCTGGTTACCTGTAGGTACCTAATTTGATTTTTAT
The DNA here is from genome assembly GCA_025461045.1 of Carex parvula. Lineage (NCBI taxonomy): Eukaryota > Viridiplantae > Streptophyta > Magnoliopsida > Poales > Cyperaceae > Carex > Carex parvula. Next base: position 1,289,731 of record JAJGRW010000789.1, read on the forward strand.
TATTGTCCAGGAGAGGCCTAAATTACATTTTGATCCTTTAAGTCTGGCACTTGTACCTGTCAGTCTTTTCTGCCTAACCATTATCTTGATTTGTTTGCCGGCAGTACAATAATGGCAGCAGTGTCATGCTTTGTTGGGTTGTATTTTGGCCACATTATCATCCATTACAAGGTACGTAGATGATATCTCTTGCAGCATTTTGACTTATTTCTTGCCTGTAAGCTCCTTATGTACCAGACTTGTACCATCTTTATCCTTCTGAGTTTCTTCATTTTTCCTTCTCCATTTTTGTGGGTGCTTTATTAACTGGGGAGACTCAGAATGAAATTAGGATAAGGAACCAATAATAAAATCAGGAAAAATAAAGCAAACACGAGTTCTCTTTGTCCTGTTTGATGAGGACTCGCAGAACTTAGGTTACTTTTTCTATGAAGATGAAAATGTTTTGATCCTTGTTCTCTCAAATTGCCTTTTAAGTCATTTCGAAACAACTGTAGCATACCACAGATGAAATAGTTTAGGCCTTCAAGTTAGAGCTGTTACTTGCAGTGCTATGTTACTTTTTCACTTAGTATATATGACACAAGTTACTGGTTTTTGTAGGGACACCCTGAAAGAATACTTCTTTGGTCGGTGTCTTCGTTGATCCTCATAATCTTAGAATATGCAGCGCAACTTTTAGGTAAAATCAATGTTACAACTAATCTCATGAGTCATGATTAGGCCTGAAAACAAATCCGGAAATATCCATCCAAATCTGCTCTGATTTCGCTTCAGATCTGAATTCGGGTATTTTTTAAATAAGAAAAAAAGATCCGAATGTGGAAACAAATAATTTTTTTAACGAGTAAATGGGACGGATATCCAGTTATATCTGAAACCCATTATTTGAGCCCCAAACCCACAGTCTCTCTCCTATCTCCTATCTCCTATCTCCTAACCAAACATGTGATCCGGACAACCTTTTCCTTTTCTCTCCTTTTTTTCTGATTTTCTTTTCTTCTTTTTTCCCCTTTCTTCTCCATTTTTCTGGGCCAATGGCCATCTCTGTTTCTGCTCCATTTTTATTCAACTTCTATCATTCTTTTTTTTTTTTTTTTTTTTATCTTTTCCCTTATTTTTATGGGTCAACAATAATGTACAGATATGAGAAAATTTATTTGAATAAATGAATTTTCATATTTGAATTTTGTTAGTTAGTATTTGTATCTTAAAGTTCACATGAGTCAATTATTTGTTTCGTATCTGTATTCAAATCCGTATTCGTGGATTATCCACTCCGTATCCGTATACGTTTAAGGCGGATTTGGTTTTAAATTTTAACATCCGTTTACCATCCGTATTTGTATCTGCTCAATAAAATACGGATACGAATTTGGTATTAGCATTATCCGCTCTGAATTCGCTCCGTTTGCACTCATGATTGTTTATTTGCTACATTGGGAACTTGATAGAGGCAATACTATATAATTCTAATATAATCATGTGTACCCGTCTTCTCTTTTCGAATGATGTCAAACCTACATTCCTCCTCCCTTGTTGTCTTTTCCCAGATTAGTTACGGAACCTGGAGGCTGTACTTCAGATTGTCCTAAGAAATTAGAGAAGCAAGGTATAGATCATGTCCAAAATCCAAATTATAATGGGGCACGCATCATATTTCAAGGTTCAATAGTAGCACTAGACAAATATACTTTTTTTTCTTCATGTAATTGTTATACTTTTGTTAGGTATGCCTTTTAGCAAGCCGTTGTATTCAGTCAGCTACATGTTTCTTACTGCTGGGGTATCAGGATTTGCATTAATATTTATATACTTCATGGTAAGTTTGTATGTTCTGTTCTTCTGGTTCTGGGCATCAGCTGGTTTTATAGCAGTGTGACTGCTTATATAGCACATATTTTATGGGAAATTTTGAGGATTTATTGCTTGTATTTTGGATTGAGGCTAATTGCAAAATTGCTGATAAATTGAACATGATTTGCACAGCTGAGAGTTAATTTGACCAAAGTAGGTTAAAATAGAGGCTTGTTCGCGTAAGCATTAACTGTGGCTAAAATCGAGTCAATTGTGCCTTAATTACGGCTGATTTGCATATTTGGGGAAACATGCACTATTTGTGGTCTGTAAAGTATATCTGCTTCTTGCAATTAAGGTGCATTGGCCCAAAACATTGGGCAACTACTGCACTGGTTCAGTACAATACAAATCGTTGGTTATTTTTTGTAAATTGATCCCATAATTTGTGCTCCGTAAGTTTACATATTTAACATATAACCCCTGTTGTTGATTTAACTCAGGTTGATATTATAAAATTTACCGCGCCATTAGTTATATTTCAATGGATGGGGATGAATGCTCTGATAGTATTTATTTTGGCCGCATCAGAAATATTTCCCATTTTCCTACAAGGATTTTACTGGGGCTCACCTTCAAATAACCTGGTACTCTCTCTCTCTCACTCAGGTTTTTATAACTATCATTTTAATTGGAAATTTTTTATAATCTTGAATTTACGTTACATATAATTCCTTTGATAGTCACGAAACCATGTGATGTGAAATTTACGAGTATTGAATAGTTGCCTCTTAGTTGTTTGCTAAAACAGAGAAAACATTGGAAACAGAGCTCTACATTGGTCGGTCAAATGAAGAAAGTGAATTTTTTTCTCCATAATATCTACTTGATATTCATGCATTTTTCACAGGAAATTTGCGAATGTAATATGTTTAATCCGCTCTATCACTTTCATATATTATTTGTGTTGAATATTGCATTCATTGCTTTTGTATAGGTAAGTTTGACAGAATCTGCTCTACAAAAAATCTTCAACTCAAAAAGATGGGGAACTCTAGCATTTGTTTTGCTGGAGGTGCTCTTCTGGGGACTTGTAGCAGGGGTCTTACACATCAAAGGCATATACTACAAATTGTAGTTCTCTCCTACCCTCTTCTTGTCTCCTTTTTTTTTTTTTTTGTTCTTTCATTGTTAGCTCTTTGTTCCAATAGTTTACAAGTTTTCTTGGTTGCTATTCCCTATTTTTATCAAACACCTGTGCACCATTCTTGTACAGAGAAATTTAATAGGAATTTTTAGTTAACTATTGATTTAAATCCTATTGTTTGTTTCCTGGTTGTTCTTTTTTTTTTCTTTTGCTTTTATTATAGGAAATGCTTCTTAAAAATAAAATACACTTTTGATGTTTCAATGGTTAATTTTTTTTTTTCAGTTTGCCATTTTTTTTCTTCCACTTTAATTATCTCCCTAGTAGGCAAGTATTGTAGTCTGGGGCTTTGCATTCAGAGAGTACCTTTTCAGATTGAAAAATTGTCGTGACAAAATCTTCGAAAAACCAACAAGCTCAGAATGAAGTATGGGTTGGGATATTTTGACGATGGATATTTAGTCAACATTGATAAAACAGTTTTAATTTAATTGAAAAAATTCAAAACATAAAAATGTTTATAGATATTGTTGGATTCATAAATTGAGGATAATTTGATATTCCATCATAGGCTAGTAAACATACCTCGTTGTAAGTTTTAAATAGTGTGATGAATGGTAAACTTTGTACGAAAATGTATCATATTTTATGTGTATTACATTTTAAATGTCATAATTTAAAATTAAAATTTAGGTTTTATCATTGTGATAGTTATATTAAAATGAAGCCATAAATATATTCCTTTTCACATGAGATGATAGCATATTTTACCGCCGTACTTTGTTAGTATCTTTATTAGAAGTGGTAGAGCTGATGATTGTTGAAGTACTCAGATTCCAAATGAGATCCTCTCTCTTATTGAAATCCGAATCTAGGGACCGCCCTCTTTGGCTTATCTCTCTTTATAGTCCACTCAAAGTATTTCTTTTTGAATGCTTTAGAGATCGGCGAGGAATGATCCAATTCAACAAAGACAAAGAAACTAAAAAGCAGAGAAAGATATAGAGACACATCTCTCAGATCACAAATTCACAAATTCATTGTTGCTTTTTTATGATTGTGTATGGCATGATATTTGTACTCGTTATATTTTTCATGACAAATGGCCGGATCGTGGGTCCCACTTGTCGGTGTGTCCAGCTAACCGTGGATCTTTCTTTTTCTTATCTTGCAAGATCTCCAAGGAATAATACCAATCCCCCACCATAACTTATCACCATGTGCCACTAGGAATCTATATCCGACATTTTTATTAATATCCAAAGTTTAATACAAATTATTATTTATGCCTAGAATCCAGTCCAATATCGAAAAATGTCCAAGCCGGCCAGAAAATGGCCGGCTTACTCCCCTCCTAAGCCGGCCATTTTCTGGCCAGTTTACTCTTTTTTTTTTTTTTTAAACCCGTAATTTTCTATTAAACTTTGGATATTAATAAAAATGGCTTTGCAAACCTACTGGCTTTCATACTCGTAAAGGTTTGGCCTAAACCTAATTCCTCTTTGTGGAGATGAATGATTGACCAAATTGGTACACTTTACATAGTTTAAGGACAAGCATAATTATCGGCTCATTTCCAGACCTAGGCACTACGCCGAGTGAGTAGCTCTGCACTCTCTCGAAAGCCTAGCATCAATGAAGGAGTGAGGCACTACGCCGAGTGAGAATATTTTTGCTATTTAACACACTTATGCAATTGTTTTAAATATTTTTCAGTTTATTTTTTATGTTGTACTACTATTTTAATGTTGTAATATTTTGTGTTTAGCATTATCATGATAATTTATTTTACCTGTAAAATATAAAAATAGTACCATAAAAGCACACACACATACAAAAGAACCGAAATATAGGAGAATCCAAATATACCAAACATAAATAGTATACCAAATATAAATAGTACAAAACTAGTAAAAATACAACTAAAACAGAGAGGGGGACCATCGCTGAGGCGGTACTCCGGCATTCGCCCGGCGCCAGCGCGGCCAGGCTCCGTCTCTCTCGGCCTCATCTGGGGCATCGGCAGACCTGCGTATCCGCTCGGCAGTATCCCATATGGCATCGCCCGGGGAGACAGTCTGTACTGGCGGAGGTGTACTGAAGATAGATGTGGCGAACTCAGTCTCAAAGGCGGGCTGAGTATGAGACCCGCTACCACTAGTCTCTCCATCATGCGGCATCTCTGTGCCATATCGGGGCCATGCCGGTACCGACATGAAATCATCATCGTATACCCCGAAGTCCTGAAGACTGTACGAGTGGGACTCATACTCAGAAGTATCGGTCTCCGCAGGTGGTGGCTGTGACGGCATCTCTGCCGGACCCTGCAATCATACACATAAATCAGCAAATTTGATCTGAATGAAGAAATTTATTAAAACCTGACAGATACTGAAGTATGACATACATGAGGCTGCACCGGACGTCCATGCTCGTCGTACCATGCCTGCCACGCAACGTTGGACAATACCCAATTATGGTAGTCCCACTCTGGATGTGAATCGGGAGAAGGTGGCATCTCATGTCCAATAATCGGGCCCGGATCAGGCTCGGTCGGATCTATCTCACGCCAGTTGATGTTCTCTCCGGCGTCTCGCAGCATCGTGATGATCTTCCCACCGTGCCCGGCATCCTCAACCGCATTTGCATTTTTCTTGAGAATGCGGTACCCAAGATATCGCCAGTTCTTCTTGCCCATCGTGGAGATCCCATGAGCGCACTCCTTGATCCCCGACAAAAGCTGAAACAAAATTGGCATGTCAGATCAAACCTTGATGAACTATTAAGTTAGAGAAAAACTATGTAGTTTCAGGTGATTTACGTTGCGAGCGAATGAACGGCCGCTGGGATGGTAACCATCATCAGTCTGGATCCTGTCGCGGAGATGGGCACCGTAATCGCCCTGCAGATAGACACTGGCCATTTAGATCTGCATATACCAAGTATCGTACCTCAACTGGGGATCTCCCTGGGTCTGAATGATCCCATCTGGCTCATGATAGAAGTCTATCTGCTGAGGATCCTGGGCTGTCCTGTAGTATGCATCAAAATGGGTGCTCCAGTCCTTATCCAGCCGCCCTCGGTGGTTCATCCTGTAAGGAAGACGTTAGTTGCAATACAAAACTATCAAGTAATATGAGATATTTGACAATAGACTACGACTTACCTGTGCAGGTCTCTGTGCGTGAACCTCGGCAAATATGGGTCTGCAGAAATGAACGCCGATCGACCAAACTGGCGGAGCACCCGATCTGGATAGTAGTGCTCCACTATCCAGAAGTGTATGAGTGGACCTCGGTAGAACCACATCTCCTGCTCCTACTGGTCACCCACATTGCCCGGCAAGAGGTTCTCAAAGTAGAACTGCTCGTAGGGCGTCCACTCAACAAGAACGGATGGCAAACTCTGGATCTCTGACCGGACTGGCCTGATCCCAACGGTAGCACCGTGGGTCCGATCCAAGTAGTTGTGGCCACCGTGCCACTTCTTGCCGTATGCTGGGCATCTCCACATACTCTGCTCTCCCCATTGCGGCGCCTCATTGGGGATAGGATGGCCTACCGGTAGCCGTGATCGGCTCGTCCACTACTGGAAGCGGGGTAGACCGTGCTCTAGACATCCTGATGTCTAAAATAACCTAATTTCGGTAAAATTACGCTTAATTAGCCTAATTATGGTAAAAAAAAGGCCAAAATACCCTAAATATTGGACAACTGTGCTAATTTCGGTAAAATTACGCTTAATTAGCCTAATTATGGTAAAATAGGCCAAAATATCCTAAATATTGGACAACTTTGCTAATTTCGGTAAAATTACGCTTAATTAGCCTAATTATGGTAAAAAAGGCCAAAATACCCTAAATATTGGTCAACTGTGCTAATTTCGGTTAAATTATGCTTAATTAATCTAATTATGGTAAAATAGGCCAAAATACCCTAAATATTGGTCAACTGTACTAATTACACTAAATTACGCTTAATTAGCCTAATTATGGTAAAAATGACCAAAATACACTAAATATTGGTCAACTGTGCTAATTTCGGTAAAATTACGCTTAATTAGCCTAATTATGGTAAAATAGACCAAAATACCATAAATATTGGTCAACTGTACTAATTACACTAAATTACGCTTAATCAGCCTAATTATGGTAAAGATGACCAAAATACACTAAATATTGGTCAACTGTGCTAATTTCGGTAAAATTACGCTTAATTAGCCTAATTATGGTAAAATAGGCCAAAATACCCTAAATATTGGTCAACTGTACTAATTACACTAAATTACGCTTAATCAGCCTAATTATGGTAAAAATGACCAAAATACACTAAATATTGGTCAACTTAGCTAATTACACTAAATTACGCTTAATCAGCCTAATTATGGTAAAAAGGACCAAAATACACTAAATATTGGTCAACTTAGCTAATTACACTAAATTACAACAATATACTCTAAATTCTAACACCTAAACCCTAAATCCTAAACCCTAAAATAAATAAATTAAAAATTAAATTAGATAAAAAAAAAATTACCTCAAAGAAGAGAGAATTCGGTTGAGAGATGAGAGAATTGTGAGAAGAGAGAGAGAAAAAGGGGTATATATAGGGTTTTTTGCGGGTTAAAAAAAAGAAAAAAAAAAGAGTAAACCGGTCAGAAAATGGCCGGCTTAGGGGGGAGTAAGCCGGCCATTTTCTGGCCGGCTTGGACATTTTTCGATATTGGACTGGACTTGGGCATAAATAATAATTTGTATTAAACTTTGGATATTAATAAAAATGTCGGAATCTATATCAACCTATTTAATTTGGTCCCACAAAAGTGAGTTTTTAAATCTTTTAATTCCAAATCCGATCCATACCCAATCAACTCCTCCATTCTAATATTATTGTATTGTGATTAAAACAAGTAGTGCATCTTTATTTTAGCGTCTTTACTTCAATGCGAACTTAAAGCATATTCATTATTATATTTTTTTAATAATGCACTGAGCTTAATAAGTACCTGCGTTATTTTTTGACATTTTGTTATTTAAAATACTTGGATCAATTCGCAAAAGATTCTGAAATTTATTTTTAATGAGGAGTTAAAATTAGCATCAGTATTTCTTTCACGCCTTAACCTAATTCTGAATTAAAGGTGCGCAGATACTTTCCAATTACCCAATTTAAGCAGATTTGAATCTAAACCCGAAACCCGAAACCCGAACCTTTATTGTTGCTCTGTCTCTATAAATACAGTAGAGACTATGATATATAACCAAACAAGGCTAAAACCAACCCCCCCTCTCTCGCTCTCTCTATCTTGCTCTCGTTTCTCTCTATAGAAACAATGGAGGCAGGTTCAGCAGCAAGCCAACGCACAAATCAAACAACACATAATGGATCGCACAATACCGACCACAGCACATCCAACAACAGTAGCCCTTATTCCGGAGCAGTTGCACAGAGAGCTTTGTTCGGGTCTGCTCGCTGTCGGGTTACCGGTAGACGAATAGCGGGAAAAGAGGCTAAACCCGCACCAAGTAGGCTAAGTAAGATGTCAGCCGCAGAGAAGGCCGGGAGTTGATCGTAGTATGTAGAACCTAGTTTGTTGTTCAAGTAGTTGTTTTATGAATTAATTTTTAGAAACTATATATAATTTGATCATTAACAATTTTATTAGGTATGTTTCTGTTTTTTTAGTCATATAAGGATAGGTTAAATAAAAATAAAAAACTATGTTTCTCTGTTTGGCTTCTAATTATTAAGGATGACAAACCAAGTTAATATATGTTTTAATTCTACATATATAAAAAGCAAGGATGTGAGATAAAACTTTTTTCTTTTTCTTTATATCTTTCATTTTTCTCTCTCTGTTTTTTTTCCCCTAGTATTCAAATCTTCACAAAATAAGAAGTTATAAGCTCAGAAAAGTAGAGCATGTAAGAAATTAAACCAACATTTGCCAAGAAAAATGCATAATGGTGCTTCCAATAATCCAATTCATGTCTTTTGTCATACACTAAATCAGGCTTGCCGAGTTGTCTTATTCATTATCTGAATTAAATGAAAGCCATCAGGTGCAAGGGCTTCAGCTCAAATGGTTCAATATAATTATAAATTTTATGTGTAATTTATGCTATTTTTGAATAAAATATTATAATTTGTTTCATCTATTAATAATAAATTTGTTTAATTAAAGCAACAAATATGTCTTGTTCTAAATATATCTTGCTAATTATAATTTTTTTTTAATCAAATTCAGCATCCATTATACTAAACTTCTGACTTTGTTCCTAAAAGTCATTAATGGAAATTCAATATTAAGAGGTGGAATTTTTGTGCTTATTTTTAGAAATAAAATTTGCCTATTGTTAGATAAGGGATTCCGTTAATTCTGACATCTATCATAGGGTGCATACGGATCGAATATTATCCGTTTGTATCCGGATCCGTATCCAAATTTTTGCAAATCTGGATATGCGGATATAGATACAAATACATATATGATTTATGCAGATACGAGTACAGGGGCGAAGCCAGACATTCAAGTTATGGGGGTCAAACGTGAATGGAATCAATCACATAAATTTTCTTGCTACGAATGGAGTCATTATGCACTACTCGTAACATTTTACTATAAATTATATGGAAAATAAGATCCAAATCAAAAAATTTGAAAAAAAAAAATAGAGGTCAATTGACCTCCATTCATACACCATGGCTCCGCCCCTGTACGGATACGAATATGATTTATGTGGATACGGATACGGTTTCGATTTTGTAAACGAACACGGATACGGATAATTATCCGTATCTATTATTTTTTTTGTCCAGATATTTGTATGTGCATATTCGGATACAGATACGGATAATCGGATACATTATCCACATTTTTTATCCACTTATTTCAGAATCATGGTTAGAGGAATATTTTTTCTATTGATATTTATTGAATTAAAATATAGTTATGTTGGTGATTAAGTTTTATCAAAGAGTTATATTTTGTAGAGGAGGGATCAAGTTACAACAAATTTGAGTTACAACAAAGTTACAACAACTATTTTTTTCATTTTCAAAGTCCAAATCGTCGATCCAAACCGTTCAACATTATCTCCACAAAAAAATGTGTTTGCAGATCAAATTTTACATTTTTTTGAATTTGTTTACTATTTATTAAATATTTTACAAAAAATAGTCATATTCAGACCATTGAATTTTGTACCCATCTTAATAAATAGTAAAAAAATTCAAAAAAATGTAAAATTTGGTTTGCAAGCATATTTTATTTAGATAATCATGTTGAACGGTTTGGATCGACGATTTGGACTTTGAAAATGAAAAAAATGGTTGTTGTAACTCAAATTTGTTGTAACTTGATCCCTCCTCTATTTTGTAATGATATAACAAGTTTAACACAAAAAAATATTGTTTTATTTAGCATAATAATTGAATGTCTGAAAATATATATATATATATATATTTTATGTTATTTTTTGTTGTAATGAAAAAATAATTTATTGAATATCCGTTAAACATCCGATCCATATCCGTATCTGTTTAATATCCACTCTGCATCCGTATCTGAAAAATGAAAACGGATACATGTATAGTTAGCACTGTCCGATCCGTATCCAATCCGTTTGCATCCGTGTGAATATTTTTATTTAATTGAACACGCGACTCTCTGTTTAAAGACACAAAATCCATTATGATACGTGTTAGACAGATGGTTTAACTAACTAGTATAAGAATGATAAAAGAAAGAAAACTATTGAACAAAAGACACAAATTGAAGAGCTTAATTTATTAGGTCTCTTAATATATAATAATATCCAATACAGAATGCTATACCAATGTACAAAATTTCCAATGCTCTTTTAAATATATATACAACAATAATATCACTTCCTCGATCATAAGTCACAAGTCATAATTAATTAATATATACCACTTGTCAATCTCTGTTTGAAGACATTCATTGCAGCTTTCACATACATATATAAACTTATGCAACCGCAATTTTATCCTCACCTAAAACAAAACAAAACCACTCAAATTCAAAATTAAAAAAGAAAGATCATAACATAACATAACATAAATGGCCAAGATCTCAGATCTCTTAACAATTAATTACTCTAGCTCGCTCAATGACTGAAGCCTCTGCAGCCTGATTTGGTCGTAGAACTTGGCGATGAACTCCTCTGCTTGCGTGTTGATAACATCTGATCCTCCTTCCACGTCAATTGCGCCCTCTGTGTCATCGCTGCTCTTGTCTAGAGCCTGTAGGTCCACGGCAGAGCAATAACTGCTGCTCATGCCATCGGACGAACGCTCTGGGGATGAAGGAGGCAATGACACGTCATGGTAAATCTCTTTATCGAAGGGGGGTGGTGGAGGCGGTGGTGGTGGCAAGGAAACAGAGGAGTGGTACTGGTAATCGAGCGGCTGCAGATGCAGATGCAGGGGTCGAATACCGCCCACGATGTCCTTCCACGTGGTTTCGCTTTTGTCGGGGGATTCACGCGCCTTCTCCTTTTTATTATCCTTAGGGGCGGCGGCTATCGTCGCCTTTTTGGGAGCTCGGATTTTGAATTGCAACAAAATGGCTGCCCATAAGGCTTGTAGCCCGCGCTTTTTGATGCCACTTTTGCGGAAAACGACCACGATGGCGCCATTGTTGGCCATGCCATTGTTCCTTTCTTGCTCCATATTTTTCTTTACGAGAAAGAAATAAGATAAATTAATGATACAAAATTGTGGAGTTGGAATGGGGCCTATGGAAGGTAGGGCCCCTGTGTAAGCCAGATAGATATCAGGCTTAATTAATTTACAAATGGAGTTGGAATGGGGTGCTGGCACCACAATTTATAGGAGAAAATTAAGCGTTCTTTGTGGCATGTCAATAGTAGGTCAGGTATATATCAATCATGTAAATATTAACAGAATTAGCAAAAAAAAAAATAAGTGGTTTGTTACACAGAGTGACTTAATTAAGAAGGTTGCAGAGGAAACGAAATCTGCGCATGGTTGCTTTTGGTTGGCATCAATTAACCGTCAGAGTAGGTCTAAATTTAGCCATATAATTATAGGCTTAATGAAAACGAATTTTGGATGGTTCCATTTCGAATAGGGATGAAAACGGAACGGATAATTTGATTCGTATTTTAAAAATTAGATACAGATATTTAATATATGAATATTTGTGTGGATAGAAATACAGATACGACATGGTTTTAAGTTTTAAATATTTGTATTCAAATAGTAGATATATATCATATAATTTAATGTATATTGCGAAAAACTTTATCTTATTCACAATTATAATTAGATAAGTATTATGAACTTTATTATTTTTTAAAATTTAATAATTTTTTAATAAATATCCGATTTGATACATATCTATATATGTATATGTTTTTTTTTTGTAAAAGAGGCCTAGGCCCGTTTCATTAATATGAAACTTTGGTAACTTATAGCATAGAAAAGAGTTTAACCAAGTATCACTTGGTCCAGTAAGAAAAGTGCACAGCAAGCACCAAAAATCCTTACTGGTACTATACGAAATAAGCAAAATACAAAAATGTTTAAAGGCTATCACAATGAAGCCACAGAATGCATATTAGGCTATTGATTAGTAGTAAAAAAAGAGATTGTCCACGCCTGCTACTCCTCCGGGTCATCAGTAACCCACAGGAGCATTTGCATAGCTTCAGGATCTGCCACTTGGAGCGGGATGTCATCTAGGTTAGTTGGCAGCCAATTCTCCACTTCAGTCCGCACCTCCTCTGACACCAAACCTAGCCAGTAATGGATACAAGAAAGAATAGTCAATATGGTATTTTTACAAGAATGTAGAATAGCATTATTAAAGCAAATATCATTTCTTTGTCGCCAAATTCCCCAAATTACTGCACTAACAACCAATAGGAAGGCGGTTCGTTGTGTTTTAGAAAGTGTTAAGGCGAAATCAATAACATCATTTATGGAATGCCAATGAATAAAGAACTCCTGACATTTACCCATCCAAAACCACACATGTTTAGCAAAGAAACATTCAAAGAAAAGATGTTTATTTGACTCATGTTCTCTACAGAAATGACAGGAGGGGTCTCCTGTCCAACCTTTGGATTGTAATCGCCTCTTAGTCAAAATTTTATTACGACTCATAAGCCACATGAATGCTCGTATCTTAGGAGGAATTGGTAGTTTCCACCATAGCATAGGTTTATTATATTTAATCCCCCTAAAATTAAGAAAAGTGTAAATAGATTTAACAGTGAAAATCCCTTTAGAGTCCCATCTCCAAGACAGATGATCAACATCATGTGTGAAGGCAGTTGAGCTAATGACAGCAAGGATGGCATGCCAGTCTCGTAATTAGATGCCTGACAGTTCTCTTCTAAAAGAGATTGTGTCACCTTGAGATGCCAAAACCTTTTGTACAGTAATGTGTGGGTTGAGACAGATTTGATATAATTGGGAGAAAGTGGTACTTAAAGCACAGTTTTGGTACCATATATCATTCCAAAAGCTTACTTGACCTGTGATTCCTGGTGTATAAGTAACACAAACCTTGCCCAACTTGTGTACAGTTAGGATACCTAACCAGAATGGTGAAGGAGAGATGCCACTTTCCTGCGACATTTGGATGGCATGTTTCCAAAGATTAGTATAAGTGGGATCATGGAATTTCCACCACCACTTGAGAAGTAATGCATCATTCATTTGTTGTAAATCAAGAATACCCATACCACCTAAATGTTTAGCTATGCAAGCATTTTCCCAATTAATCAAAGCATACCGTTTTTTCTCTGCCGAACCTTGCCAGAGAAACTGTCGCCTAATCTGATCAATTTCTTTAACTATCCCTATAGGAATTTTATATAAAGATAATTGGTATAAAGGAACAGCAGATAACACGGCATTTAGGAGAGTAATTCGTCCCCCCAACGAGAGCAACTGCCCTTTCCAAGTTTGCAATTTCTTCCTAATTTTATCAATAAGAGAGCCCCAATCTTTATTGGCAAGTTTTGTTTCATGGAGAGGTACACCAAGGTATTTGAAAGGAAACTTGGCCAATTTACATCGAAATAAGGTAGCAAAATCTTGAGCTTCTGCTACAGACAAGTTAATGGGATACAATTCAGTTTTATCAAGGTTCATCCTAATCCCTGACATGGCTTCAAACATGAGCATAGTCCACCAAGCGGTGTCAACATTTTTGGAATCAGCTTTAAGAAATAATATGGTGTCGTCGGCATAATATGTATATGTTTAATATTTGATTCATATCTATATCCGAAAAATAAAATAAATACAGATATTGTTTTACCACTATCCGCTCCGCATCTGATCCTTTTTTTCACCCCTGAATTTTCGGAACAAAAAAGAAGAATTTCTTCATTTCTTGTATCAATTAGATCGAATTTGGGTAAAATTAGATGCGACTAAATAAATTTTGCATTATTTGAAGACTGAATTGTTCGATGTTCTGCATCCAATTTTGTTATTCATAAATTAGTTTTTTTTTTTTCTCTTTACTAAAAGAGTAGAGTTAAAATGTCTCATTGGTTTTGTACTCATCATGTCCCAATAAAATTATTTCTATTTTCAAAGTCTAAATAATCGATTTGAACCATTTAACATGATCTTCATACTAACATGTTATTGAATAACATATTTTAGAATTTTAGAATTTTTTTTACTAATTGTTTAGAGAGGTACAAAATCACTATTTCTGAATGGTTCATAATCTTCTAAAAACAATGATTTTGTATCTATTTTAAAAAATAGCAAAAAAATAAAAAAATAAAAAAAATTTGTATCCAAACACATTTTAATATGAAAATATTATTGAGCAGTTTGAATTGACTGATTAAACTTTGAAAATAGAGATAACGATATTGGAACTTGATGGGCACAAAATCAATGGGGCATTTTAACCCTACTCTTACTTAAATTTGGGTGTTATCTCTATCAAAGCTATTTTACAGAAAGCATGTTGTTCCATGTTCTAGATCCAATGTGTAAAATTCATTTTTTTCCATTTGGGGAAAAGGTTTACTTTCTTCAAGTGTCAGAATATATTTATTTATTCGAGAAATATATGTTTTGATAAACAAATTAAGCATTATAAGTTTTGATTCATAATATATTTATTCGAGAAATATATGTCAATTATCAAAGAATTAAAAAAAAAACAATATAAAAGAATTTGCTTTTAGATAAAAATTGAGTATTCGCATGTTTCACCAATAAAATGTCTAATTTCTAACATATGCACTATTTCAAAAAGAAATTACCTTTGTTCTTCATTTCAATTTGTAAAAAAAAGTGTTTATATTGTGATTTCTTCCAATATCTTTGTAGTTACAATTACTTCTTGCATTTGTTTATTAGATTCATTTGTACTTAGTAACTTGAATTAATGTTTTCTCATGTGGTTTAGTGTTTGCTCCTGCATTTTTTTAGTTGTACAAGTTATTTTTTAAACTAAATTATTATTTATGCGTTTTTCTATCTGTGGTGATTTTATTATGTGAATTATATATGAGTCGTTGGTACATACATGGGCAAGCTTTAAAGCATTATTGTGTTTAATTCTCTACCCCATTAGCTCATAGCATTACCACCAACGAGTACATTTTTTTTTATAGCATTACCATTGATACCTCGTTAAATGTAGTAGTAAAACATAAAAATTAAAACGGCATTATTACTCCACCAAAAAATGCATTCAGTTAACGTCTATTATTGCAATTCGAGTATGCTTCGGCAATGCATGATCATAGGGCTGCAAACGAACCGAATCGAATCGAACTTACCCCAGTTTGAGTTTGGTTTGAATTAATTTCGAACTAAGTTTGGTTTGAATTAATTTCGAACAAACTCAATTTCGAATTGAATTTTTTACGAACTCAATTTCGAATTTTTACGAACTTTGTTACGATGTAAGAGTTATGACTTATGGCTGGGCCATAGTTTGAAATTACAGCACTTCAATAAAAACTCGGGCTAATTACACAGTACACCAAAGTTTATATCAAAGTTCATTACAAATATCAAAATTTATATCAAACACTAAAGTTTAGTACAATCAATCAAAGTTCAGTACAATCACATAATTCAAAGTTTTCCAAATAGCCAACAGGAGTAACATCACCAAACTTTTCAAATATCCAAAGTATTCAAAGCACAATTTAAATATCAATAGAAGTATAGAACAATCACCAAAATCTTAGAATTATTACGAACTCAAATATTATCCTAAATAAAACATTAAAGTTCATTATCAACGGAAATTAGCGGTTCACGTTTGAGTTAATTTCGAACTAAGTTTGGTTTGCGGACCTATTTTGAACGAACTAGGTCCAGTTTGAGTTTGGTTTGAATTAATTTTGAACGAACTCAATTTTGAATCGAATTTTTTACGAACTTTTTCGAATCAAACTCGAATTACGAACTACGAATTTTTTGTGCAACCCTAGCATGATGCATCCCTAATCATTGAATTTAGACGGATGATTTTTTTAAAGAGTAGGGTTCCTTTCAATCATGTTTCATATTTTTTTTCTGTTTCTAAAATTTAAATAGTTAATCTGAACCGCTCAATATGATCTTCATATTAAAATATACTTGGAGACTAAATTTTATATTTTTCGAAATTAAAATTACTATTTTTTTAGATAGATACAAAGTCACTGTTGTCTTATGATTCTGGACCATAAAAAAATAGTGATTTTATAACTATCTAAAAAAATATAAAAAAAATTCTAAAAAAAATATAAAATTTGGTATCTAAGCACATTTTAAGATAGAGATTATGTTGAGTGGTTCGAATCAACTATTTGAACTTTGAAAACATAAATAAAAATGTGAGACATGTTTGGAGTGCATCGCCAATAAGACATTTTAACCCTAATATTTTTCAAAATATAGAATAAAATAGAAGCAAGAACCTTATCTCATCATTCATTTTTAAGATAATGATGGAAATTTTTTTGTTTGAAATTTAAATTAGCATTTAAGAATTAAAATTTTAAATTTTGGAAACAAGAATGATCGGTTCGAATCCGTATCCTCCCAGGTACCTGACTCAACACAATTGAAATGGATGGCTCAGATTTACTCTCAGCCGGTGCTTGATCGGATGGCACAGGGGCAGTATTATTTGTGCTTTGAGATTCGTGCCTAGTTAAAAAAACTAATTTTAGGCCGTCCGATTCAACTGGACTCAGTCCGGTAACGGATGTGAATTCCACTTTGGACCCTATCTCTCTGACTGTTTAATGCTCGTCTCCACCAGCTGATGGGGCAAAAAAAAAAAAAAAAATATATATATATATATATATATATATATTAGCAGAACACTTTGACTCGCAAGTACCCATGGCCGTTAGAAGCAAATAGAGGTGGAGAATGGGCCGGATCCGCCACATATTCTCACCAAACCCGAAAGCAAGAATCATTTCATGTTCCCCCTATTCTCCTTCTCCGTCTCCATGCCTCTCTCCGATTCTCAACCTCATTCTCCAACCCCAATCCGGATCCAAATCCGAATCCCTCGAATCCAAACTCGATTCACATTGCCGCGTTCACCTCCTCCGCGTCTCTCCCGCTTTCACCTTGGCTGTCCTTCGCTCCCCTTCCCTCCATTCCCATCCTCACAGATCCCTCCAGTTCCTTCGCTGGTCTTTGCAACACCGCCATTATTACCTTAGTAGTACGAAAAACCAAGAGGATTACGACTATCACACTCTTCAATCTTATGTTTCTCTCATTCGTGCTCTTTCTTCCCTGCCGTCCGCTCACAAAATACATTATGACGCCTTTACTCAAAATGACAAAATACATTATGATACCTGGCCCGGATGCATTATCAAACAGTTAGTGGGCGAAATGACAAGTCTTGGTCTAAGCTTAACATCATATGCCTCGACCGAGCTCATGAAGAGCCTAGCAATTGTTGGTCTGGTGGAAGAGTTGCTATGGGTGTGGCGACAGATGAATTGTGCTGGGTTGGAGCCATCTCTGGTGCACTACAACTGTTTGATGGATGGTCTGGTTAACTCTGGCTTTGTTGATTCGGCCGAGAAGGTGTTTTATTCGATGAATGAAAAGCCTGATGTAATCTCTCATAACATCCTTATCAAGGGTTATTGCAAGAGTAGACAAACGGCAAAGGCAATAGAATTGTTTAAGGGTATGTATGAGAGAGCTGGAGTTCTGCCCGATAATGTCACATATCTCTCTCTGATGCAGTGCCACTATGCTGACCAGTCGTACCATGAATGTGTATCACTATACCAAGAGATGGAAGAAAGAGGCGTAGAAATACCTCCTGATGCACATGGTTTGGTCATTACGGGATTGTGCAAGGATGGCAAGCCTTTTGAGGGGCTTAAGGTGTTTGAAGAAATGCTCAAGAAAGGTTACGAACCAAATGTGCCCATATACAATGCTCTCATTAACTCATTTGGAAAGTGTGGAAGGGAAGACCAAGCCATTTTTCTCTTCGAGAGAATGAAAATTGACGGCTTTACCCCAGATGGAGTAACTTATGGTGTGGTAATAAACTGTCTCTGCAATTCTGGTAAGTTAGATGATGCCATGCAGTACTTCAGGTTTTGTGAAAAGGAAGGGGGTGTGATGGTAAATGTAGCCATGTATACTGGCCTGATAAATGTGTTTGGCAAAGCTGGCATAGTCGAACAAGCACAGCAGCTATTTGATGAAATGCCAGACAACGGATTTCTGCCAGATTCTTTCTGCTACAATACCCTGATAAACGCTCTTGTCAAGGCAGGGAGAGTTGACTATGCCTTAGCCCATGCAAAGAGGATGGAAAGTGATGGTTTCAACCCCACAGTTTACACATACACCACGCTGATACATGGGCTTTTTACAAAACACAGAAACGAAGAGGCGATCAAATTATGGTATGAGATGGTGCATGAAAAAGGCATTATACCAACCAATGCAGCATTTAGGGTTCTCTCAAGAGGACTCTGCCTATCAGGGAAATTTAACATTGCATGTAAGGTGCTTGATGAAATAGCACCCATGGGGCTGGTGGTAGAGAATGCACATGAAGAGATGTTGAATGTGTTGTGTAAAGCCGGGAGATTTAAACAAGCATGTACACTGGCAGATGAGATTGTTGGGAAAGGCAGAGAGATACCAGGTCGGGTTAGAACGGCAATGATAAATGCGCTTAGAAAGGTCGGTAATGCTGACTTAGCAATCAAGCTAATGCACAGTAAGATTGGTATTGGGTATGAGAGGTTTGGTAGCATAAAAAGGAGGGTTAAGTTTCAAACTCTTTTTGACTAGGAATATTGTGTTTTTTTTTTCTTCTGTAATTTAGAACATCAGAACGTCACATATTGCTTTTGTAAATTTGTTTACTTATAAAAATTGTGCTGCATTTTAGTTGAGTAATGTACGAAGGTAACGTCAAAAGTAGAGGATCAAGTTCCTAGCTATTTTTTAGTATGGATAAATGGTTTCCTTGTGCAATTTTTAGCTATTTACCTATTTCAACTTATCCCCGTCAAAATCTGTCAGGGTGATAAAAAGAATTACAGTCTCCATCTATTAAGCCCCCCAACCCTTATATTTAATGTTTACTGTAAGAATGCTATCAACATCAAAGAGCCCAATTCACTTTGAAGAAAATTAAGCATTTACTTTCTCTTGGAGTTTCGGAAGCACTCATGACATTGTCCGTGTAAATAGGGGTGTTCAAATGGTTGGTTCGGTTGAAACCGAACTAAAATAACCAAACCAAATTTTTCTTCCGTTTTCAAAAATAAAACCGAACCGAACCAATTAAGAACCGAACCAAACAAACCGAATTAAATTTTGGTTTGTTCGGTTCAAACCAAAGTAAACCTATTAGTGCCATTATTAACGAAAATTACATATATTCATACACAAGTTGTTCAATTCCATATAAAATATGTAAATGTTCTAAAATATTTATACTAAAATGAAAGAAAGCAAGCAATGATTGAACCAAACAAAATATAAATCATACTTGAACCAATATAATTCGGTCAGTTCGGTTTATTCGGTTTTGAAAAGTATAAACTGAACCGATCCATTTAAACCGAAGTAATTCAAAATTTCAACCGAATTGACCCATTAAACCGAAAAACTGAACCATTTAAACCGAAATTTTCCAGTTCGGTTGAAAACCGAACAAACCAAACCATTTAAACACCCCTACGTGTAAAGGACTGGCACAGCAAATCAGATTAGGATTGCTCAACAATTATTTCTAAACTGTACCAGCATATCTTTCCCGTACCCATATTTTAAATTTTCAAGGGTGAAGTCTTCCAGAACAATCGTCACAATATATCCAAGTAAATGGACCTAGTGTGTCAGACTAGGATTGTTAACAGTATCTTACACCAGCATATTTGGCCCTACATTCAGATGTTTAAATAGACTATGTACTTTCATCATTGTTGTTAATATTTTCTAATAATTATTCTCTAATGATTAATTCAAAACATTCATGAATAAACAGTGGTTAGGGTTTCAAAAAAATACATTATAATGTTCAAAGAAACCTTATTTATCTTGTAAGGATTTCAAAATTGAAAATGAAAAGAATATTATTCCTATGCTTAATTATTCCACCAAAAACAGATGTTATTTCTTGTTCCCATAAACACATGTAAAAAAGGGCTCTAATTAGTAAAACAATTCAAAAAGAAAGATCAACTCGTACAACAGATATATAAGTTCTACAGTTGTTTCTCCATTAACTAAAACACTAATTCAAAATTTAAACCCAAATTAAGAAGAGAATATTGAAAGGATGTTCTTCTTGATGGTAAATTCATCTGCCTTGGCAGCGCTGATTGACTGCATAAGAATTTTGAAACACACATTTAAGGATTATAATTTAACATTAATTAGAAAAATGATCATTTAAATGACAATGTTTGATTCAATTTTTGGTACCTTTTCTAATATGCGATGAAGCCTTTCAGTTTCTTTCTTTGCATAATCAGTGCCTTTTGTCAGGATGCTCTTTGCAACTTTCACGTAGACCTTACCATATCTGGTTTAAAAAATATTCAAAAATTAAATAATAGCAAATAAAAGATGCACATATTGTTAATGAAACTGAACACCAAGCAATTCAAATTCAACATGAACAAGTTTAACTTGCCAATTTAATTATACTCTTTTAATTATATTTGGGATAGAAATGAAGTGAAGGGATAAGGGGATAACTATATCTCGCCATGTGTGGTGTTACAAATTATCCCCTTATCCCTTCTCCACTTTATCCCTCTCAAAATATAGCCTCTTTAACTATCATATGCTGCTAAAAGAGGGTCAAAAAAAGAAATTACTTTGCAGCTGATCCAGTCAGTTTGGAAGCCTCGTCTTCAATCTTGGTCAAAATTTCCTTTCTTTCGTCATTGGCCGCAGCTAAGAACTCCTTCACCAATGCATCCAAGGTTTCTACTACTCCAGCCTACATTCAGCATGAAAACATAAATTAGCAATGACAATTTTGATAATTCCCTGATACAAAATATACCTATATGGGGGCTTTTATAATATTTCAGAAAACCAAACATCACTTTTTTCATAAACAAGACCAGCTCTAAATTAAACTTAGTTGTATGACAAATAACAAGCTATTTGAATTGAAGAATACGTTTGTTTCAACTTAAAGCTGCCCTTTTTGTTTTATTTACTTAGGATCATAATAGTTATTTTTTTTAGGGGGAGGGTGTTGGGGAGGTTTGATGTGGTTTCCATTTTCTTGTAAGGAATGAACTGTTGCAAATATAAAAACGCTACCTCTGATGATAGATGAGGCAAACTACTGATAGGAGCTTTTTCTCAAGTATCAGAACTGTTGTTTGTCTTTTTCTAAATTTACTATTCAGCATATTAAGAAAATGAACTGGCAAGAATGAAAGAAGACATTTTAATGAGAAAGACAGATTGAAATTTACCTGAGAAGTGAGCTGACCCTTGGAGTCACGGTTCGTACCAGTTTTCTCATTGATGAAATTGACAAAATCATCCATGTCCCTCCCCCCTTCATAATCTTCTCCTGCTTTGTTTCCCTTGGGGAAGAATTTCAAGGTAGGGTACCCACTCACACCATACCTGTCACATCATATATCATACCAAATAATCAATCTACAAGCTTTCAATGTTGACGTGGGTCACACAAGACAATTACATACAGCTGGAGAGTTCTTTGAGAAGGTGGCTAACTAAGACCCAACAGTTGTAGGTTTGCTGATCCATTGTGTTGTTGTTGTTCTTATCTGAAGTGTTTGGTGGGTTGTTTGATGTTTGTGTGTTGTTAGATGTCGACGTTATTGATGTTTAGGTAGCTTGTGAGTGATTTATGTGGTTGATGTTGTTGATGTGCGATGGTAGATGTAATTTTATGTTTATTTAATGAAATTGTTACTTGGCAGCCGCTGCCAAGGTTTTACAGAGGGAGGAAGGAGAACTGACTTTTCGGCAAGGTCCTTGTGTTGGTCGGCATCAAGATTAGCAATCACTACATGCTCATCCAGCTTGAACACTGAGGCCACCTTCTCATATATCTGTTAATTGGTAGATGAAATTAAATTACACACAAGACAAACTAAGAACAAGGATTGTGCACAGAAATACAATGTGTCAAATTGTAATTTGATCAACTTACTGGAGCAAGACTCTTGCAGTGTCCACACCTGCCATTTATATAAAACATCATGAAATCAGCTAGCAATCATTTTTTTTCTTCTTGTTTTTGTTTAACACAATTGTGTAAATATCAAATGAGAACATATTCACCAAGAAGAAGAAGAAAATCAATACTAACCAAGGGGCATAAAACTCAACAAGGACATCTTTTGTTTCATCAAGTACAACTTGGTCGAAGATCTCTGGACTCAGTACCACCACATTTGAAGGCTCTGCTGCCAATTTCACATTTGTTCCTAAGAAGACAATAATTATAGATTTGTTAGCTGTTGAAATGAAATCAATCAACAAAATCCAGGAGAGTACATTCACAGTTTTCTGTACTAATTTGGCCAGTGCATGCAATTACTTAAGCAGTAAAGTGACAACTGGAGGATACACAGGGTGAACCAAGCTTATTTCAAGAGTAATTCACAATTGATGCAAAAGCTATACTTGATCTAGTCCTAATTGCAAATCTGAGTATTGCAAATTGAGGAATAATTAAATTGCACATTACTGAAAACATTACCTGCTTCTGTATTTATAAATTCAGCAAGCGCTTCAGCTGTTCGTGGTCCCTCATACCTGATTAAGCAAGTAAAAATTTAAACTTAAAAGTTTGAGAAACTGAATGCAAAAATTACCTACAGATGTCATGCCATTGAAAAAAAACATTAAATGTACAGAAAAATATTTTTTGGACTACAATACCCTCAAGGGACTCAAGTATATATATAAATAGAAGTACGGAGTTCATGTCTACAATTTGAGAGTCAAATGCTGGATTCACATGTGGAAAAGATTACAAAAATGATAAAAAAATAACTCTAATCAAAGAAGTGAAAATTTGAGAGATGTGAGCTAACTTTTTGGCTTCCAATGATCCTTTAGGGAACCACTGAATTGTGGGATACCCTGAAACTCCATATTTGCTACACAAGTCCTTGTGTTGATCACAGTCAACCTACATTAGTGCAACATATTAGAAAATGTAAGCACCTATATCATAATAAAGACAAAGAAGCTTACAACGACAAAAAACTTACTGGATAGTATATATTACACCTAGTACGATAAAATAAAATGAAGCCATTCAGATTTGGAAAACCAATTACCTTTCCGATCAAAACAGTTTTAGCTTTCTTAAAGCTTGATCCAAGCTTCTCATACTCTGGGGCAAGTTTCTTGCAATGGCCACACCTATAGTACAATGTTTAATAAGATAACTTCCATAATAAATTTACTTTAGAATAAATATATGTTAAAAATAAAAAAGATAAAAGAGTTTGGAACTACAAAATGCAAATGAATTTAAGGATGACGAGTGAACTAAAATTGTTAGATAAGTTCGCCAAATTAAACAAGCAGAAATTCAATCAGGAAGAATATTAAATGAAAGCAGACACACGGTATTGCAATCTAATTAGGCTGTAAATGAGAACATCCCATCAGTAGAGGTCATGTTGAATTGATTCAAGGTGACCTAAGCACCAAAATGGTGGTAACAAGAGAAACTAATAGAATTATAGATCGGATCGGGGAACTGGCAGATGCTACAAAATCAAGAGCAGATCAGCTAAAATATATATGTATAGAATTAGAGGGAGAGATGGAGTAGTTTAAAGTAACGAACCAAGGAGCAAAGAACTCGATGAGGGCGCCACGATCTTTCCCGACCTCCTTGTCAAAGTTGTCCGGCGTCAGGTCGACTACATCGTCGGCGATCGCCGGAGCAGCGAGGAAAACTAGGGCTATAGCAAGGGTTATCCAGATCTGAGATCTCGCCATTTTTTCTTTTCTAATTTTTTGCTTTGCTCCCTCCTCTCGTCTCTTCTGACTTGAAATGAGGTGTGAAGTCTTCGGTGCGGTGTCTTATAAGCGAAGAAAGAAAGCACTCGCGAGTCGCAAAGTCGCAAATTACATTGGTAATACTTCGTTGATGCCCCTATGGATTACAAATTTGCAACACAAATTCAATCCCTACTGATATTATGACGGAATTATTTTCTCTCATCCTATCTTAATTACATTAGAAATTCAATCCCTATTATTAATCAATGCGTATTCGGTTTAGGTCTTAGCATTATCGAAATATATTCTTAATCAAGTATTATATTTCAAATGCACATCCACATTTATTCTAGTAAATTTTAAATGCGTAGATGAGTTGATAATACAAAATATTTGAGTTTTCTATCAAAATAAATTTTAAATGCACATCCACATTTTCAATTTATACGAATTATATTTGGAGTTTACATAATACAAAAAAAAGAGCAACATTTTAACTTCCTTGGTCAAGTAAAATCAAACTAGTTACCTGTAAACAAAGCAAATTACTTTTCTAAATCCGAAACTAATTGATAATATTAATTAATAGCAAATTCTTCTATGGACATAAGGACCTATTTGTAAAATGAGCATATTTTCATTTTCAAAGTTCAAACAGTCGATCCGACCGTTCAACATTATCTCCATATTAAAATGTACTTGGAGGTCAAATTTTACATTTTTTTTGAATTTTTTTACTATTTATTAAGATGGGTACAAATTCAATGGTCTGAATTTAACTAGTTTTGTAAATACTTAATAAATAGTAAAAGAATTCAAAAAAATGTAAAATATGACCTCCAAGTACGTTTTAATATGAAGATAATGTTGAACGGTCGAATCGACTGTTTGAACTTTGAAAATGAAAATATGTTCATTTTATAAATAGATCCTTATGTCCATAGAAGCATCCCTCTTGCTTAATTGGGTATCGTTATATGGTACCATACATGATAGAGTGAGGAGCAAATAATGAAACAAGTCAACAATATGAAAAGGTGCCTCTTATACCTTCAACATAATGAACCCGCCCGTCGTATGTATTTTTAAAAATTGTTTCGGATCCATAATGGTTTTAAGTTCAAATTTTGCTAGGTTCAAATCCAATTAATTATACACATTCTTTATTATAAATCAACAGATTAAACAAACTATTAAGAGTGAAGTGATAGTTAATGAACTTAACTCTAAAATGTATTTGATTGACTTTAAATAACGAATTTAAACTTAAAAAGAAACTAATCTAATTCACGAATGATGCATTTATATTTTAAATTTTAAAGTTATTTTGGCACAAAAACAAACGGTAAAAAAATGTAAGTTTATAAGATAACACATTTATTTTTCATTATATTTTGACCGCTTAATTTTACACTAAATAAAATAAATTAATTAATCATTTTAAAAAGCAACATATAAATTTTTTCATGTAAATTCGGATCAGATTATTAAATATTGAATACGATTGTTTGTTTGTTTAGTAAAGCTTGGAGGTGAAACAACTCAACTATTTAATATCCACAAAAAAATTATCTATCCGTTTATCCGGATTTAAACCTGGTACCTCCTACACATAGTGCATTGTATTTGCCACTATACTAAATCTAAGTTATGATTACTTATTGTATCTAGGAGTGGAGTTAAGTACAATTAATGGAGATTAATTGACTCTTATTTTTTTCTTTCTGTTTTTTGTATTTATGTATGATTTTTTACATAATTTAGAGTAAAATGTCATGGATATCGTAAATTGATCTTATTCTCAACATGAATATTTTATATAATTGACCATCAATGTGTATTTGTGTAACACCCCAGTAATATATATTCTTTCGTTATTTTAGACTTAATTATAATATTATAAATTGAAAGGTTTTAATTATAAAATTGCAAAACTTAAAAAAAAAATAAGATGCCAACGTGGCACTAAGGCCACGCGGCCTATGTATATTTTGACATCTTGAATTTTTACCACCGTTAAAATTTCTCTTTATAAAGGGTCATTGTCTCTCTTTAATTGATTAGAATAAAAAATTAATGATTGAAAATCAAAGTGTAAAACCGAAGAAAAAGAGAGAAAAGAAAAAGAAAATGTGAAGAAATATTTTGAAAAAAATTCTGATATCGATATCATTTAATTGCATATCCGATTGGAATTCCGACTACGTCGCATTGATTCTGAATAGTCGTTGCAACTCGATTGGATTTTTGAATTGATCGCTATCAGGTAACCAGACTTCTCTATAATCTGTGTTTTTGATTTGTATGGTTGATTGGGTACTGATTTGGGTAATCGGATTATGATGGTATATTTAACCGGAATATGGAGTCTGGAGATTGAAATTGTTTTTAATGGACTGAAATACTGGGAATCGCCTGTTTCAGGGATTCCAACTGGAATGGAACTGTTGTTATTGAAAACCTAGACCCAATTGATATCGCCGGTTAAATATGCATACATAATTTGATATTTAATTGTGTGGATTAATCCAATCCTATTGAAATGGTTGTTTACTGTTATTAAGCCAATTATAGAGAAGTTGCGTCGTTAAATAACTGGTTACTCGGCTTTGTAGCTGACTCCGTATTGTTTCTGTTTCTTTCTGTTGCGACGTAGGTTGACATGACGGCGGATGGATGCGAGGATGTCGTTCTGTCGCGTCACTTGCCCGGACTGGTTGCCGGGGGTGTGACAGAATGGTATTAGAGCATTCGTTCCTCGGACTGTGTTTGGGTCCAAGTTTCAATTGTATCAGTATTATGTTAGAATTGAATTGAATTGAATCCTGATCTATTTGAAAATAGTTTAACAAGTATCTTGACTTACATCTGTCTGATCCAAATTGAAATTTGACGTTCTGAATAATTGAGTTTTATAAATTGTTATCGGTATTATATTTGTGTTTCGATCCATTTTGAATAAGCCTGACAAATTCCTGACTTATCTGAATATACATTTTGAAAGATTGATTTCTGAAATTTTGACTGTCTCGTCTATTGAAAATTTGACTGATTATCGATTTTGTAATATCTGTCATTTGTGGTACCGTTTGATTATCATCTGATTTATTTCTGATATAATTCTATATAATCGTTTAAAAATTAAACGTAACTGAATGTATATGTGTAAATTAAATTGATTCAATTTTATTATCACTTCGATTAATTTGTTTGATAAATCTGAATTGAATGTGTTTGATCAGTTTTGTTTGATTTATTATCATTTGTTTGAATTTTGAGGAGAGAAATTTGTAACACCCCAGTAATATATATTCTTTCGTTATTTTAGACTTTAATTACAATATTATAAATTGAAAGGTTTTCATTATAAAATTGCAAAACTTAAAAAAAAAAATAAGATGCCAACGTGGCACTAAGGCCACAGGGCCTATGTATATTTTGACATCTTGAATTTTTACCACCGTAAAAATTTCTCTTTATAAAGGGTCATTGTCTCTCTTTAATTGATTAGAATAAAAAAAATAATGACTGAAAATCAAAGTGTAAAACCGAAGAAAAAGAGAGAAAAGAAAAAGAAAATGAGAAGAAATATTTTGAAAAAAATTCTGATATCGATATCATTTAATTGCATATCCGATTGGAATTCCGACTACGTCGCATTGATTCTGAATAGTCGTTGCAACTCGATTGGATTTTTGAATTGATCGCTATCAGGTAACCAGACTTCTCTATAATCTGTGTTTTTGATTTGTATGGTTGATTGGGTACTGATTTGGGTAATCGGATTATGATAGTTAATTAACCGGAATATGGAGTCTGGAGATTGAAATTGTTTTTAATGGACTGAAATACTGAGAATCGCCTGTTTCAGGGATTCCAACTGGAATGGAACTGTTGTTATTGAAAACCTAGGCCCAATTGATATCACCGGTTAAATATGCATACATAATTTGATATTTAATTGTGTGGATTAATCCAATCCTATTGAAATGGTTGTTTACTGTTATTAAGTCAATTATAGAGAAGCTGCGTCGTTAAATAACTGGTTACTCGGCTTTGTAGCTGATTCCGTATTGTTTCTGTTTCTTTCTGTTGCGACGTAGATTGACAGGACGGCGGATGAATGCGAGGATATTGTTCTGTCGCATCGCGTGCCCGGCCGCCGGAGCGTGACAATTTGGCTCTCATAGTTCAAAAGTCTAATTCCGCTTCTTATTATGCCGACTAAGTAAGTTTGTAAGTTACAATAACAGTGACTTGAAGATATGAGATATCTAGCTAGGTGCCTACAAAATCAAATACTAAAGCAACAAAACACCCTTTATATATAGCGAAAAGTAAGATACCTCATATCAAAAGTTGACCTCTTGTATCAGTCATTGAATTTTCAATTTGGACCCATCAAGTAATTTTCCCCTAAATTAAATAGAAGGCCTGTCAGGCTGTCACAGCAAAATTAACAACAATAAAATAAAAACAGCTTCTTTAGTAGTACATACTAAAAAAAACAAACTAAAAAAAATGTGTACAAAGAACTTAAATTTTTATATGCAGTAGATATGTGAGTGGTACTTTTTTTTTGTTTTAAACTCAAATCCAGAACACTAAATTTCAAAATAAAACCAGAAAAATTAATTAAGAAGTGAAAGTTGAGAAAATGTTTATCTTGATGACAAATTCATCTGCCTTTTCAGGACTGATGGGCTGCAAAATATATGCAAAACAAAAATACAAATTTTGGATTAGAACTTAGAAGCCAAATATATTAATTACAAAAGATGATCAACTGAAAGATTTTTATTGTATAAAAAATTGGCACCTTTTCTAACATGCGGTGAAGCCTTTCAATTTCTACCTTTGAGTAGTCAGCACCTTTAGGCTTTAGCAATGATACTCTTTGCCACCTTCATATACACCTTACCATATCTGATTTCAAAAATACAACAAATATTATCATAAAAATACAATTTTAATTATTAAACTTATTAGCACTAGCAAAATTAATCGAATTGAGATAATTAATGGATTCCGAAAATAATGTCACAAAGTTTAATTTACACTTTTTACTTACCATTCTCAGATTGGATAAATTTGTGAGTTTTCGAAATTTAGAAGGGTAAATATTATTCTATGAATTTTAGAGGGGTAAATACGTAATTTCCATGTTTTTGAGGGGTATATATGAAATTCCCCCTTAAATAAAACAAATCTATGGATTTATGTCCCCATTGACAAGAGACCAAATAACAAATCAATTTTCAGCATAAAGAAAAACAGAATATCTACCCGATCAAACAGTTGAAGTTGATGCTGAACAAATCTATGCAAGTTGCTTAATTGACATGTAAATTAATGCAAAATAATTCAGCTTAATCCCTTCAGCAATTTGAAGAAGACCATTGTACCTCATCTGATTGGTTCTATGCTTATATTAAGGGCTACACGTTTCTATTTTATTCAACAAAAAATTAAAAGTTTACTATTATTTTTAGAGGAGGGTTCCAATGCCTCAATTTTTCATGCCTCCACCATGCCTCAAAATTTAAAACTTTAATAATTCAAAATTTAAAACTTAAAAGTCAAAATAAAATCGTTGGATATGATCTAAATCATTTTATATATGTGCTTATAAAAAATTATCACATTTTGATTTTGTTTTTATGTGAATCAATAAGTTGAAAAATCAATGTCTAGAAATTATCCACATTAGTACATTTTTTACAAGCTCTTGATGACAACCAAAACAAAATTGAAATGTCATAATTTTTTACACGTGCATAGATAAAATGATATAGATCATATCCAACGGTTTTATTTTGACTTTTAAGTTTTAAATTTTGAGTTATTAAAGTTTTAAAAAATGGAGGCATGGTGGAGGCATGAAAAATTGAGGCATTGGAACCCTCCTCTTATTTTTATTACATTATTTTTTTGCCGATAACCCCTTCGGAGGAGGTACCGTCTAAAGAAGCGCGAAGCCTCTCCAAACCATAAAGAATTCGGATCCAGCGAAGTAACTCAATTTTTGGGTTTTCGATCGAGACCGTCCGATTCGAATTCGCAAAAATTCATTCTCGAAGTGAGCGCACACATCTCGACAATGAATTCGAATCCCAAAACGATCTCGAACGACGAACTTGAATCGGACGGTCTCGATCCAACCAAAGATTGGGTTACTTTAGGGGATCCGGACCCAACCATAAACCGGGATTCAAATTTAAAATATAAAATTATTTTTCTAGAGACATGCTACCAATAATTTAAAAATATTTTTTGTCTTAAACTCGTTTGTCGATAACACCGAAATTTTTTTACTTACCATCTTAATATTATTAAATTTTAACCTTACTAACATTTTTTTTAATTTCAATTCTACCTTCCATGCAGATTGAATATGCGTGAAACCAATATTTTTGAGAATTTTTTACAAATTGCTCTACCTTTCATAATTTTCAAACAAAATATTCCTCCTCTAAAATAATTAACAAAATGTCCTTGTGGGCCCTCATTTCTCTCTCGTCCCCCCTTCTCTATCCCTACCTCCTATTTACTCTCCGGTACTGATGGTGTTCAATTAATATATATGAAAATGGTAATATATATTAGCGTTTGATTCTTGCATTCAGGACAAGCTCGTTTTTGTAAATTTGAATTGCAATACATCAAATTAATACATATATGCTCATCAGTAATAAAAAAATTAATTCCTCAAAATATGATTATTTAAAAAAAAATAACAAACACATGATTCTATTTATAGAACTCCGACCTAACTGGTTTCTATTTATAAATTTATTCTTTTGTAATTTTATCAATATGACTTGGCTAGATATACTAGTGGCAACTAGTATAATCGTATAAATAGTCATGTAACTAATTTCATCATGGCGCAGATTAGTATAAATACTTTACAAAAAAAATATGTATTTGATATATATATATATATATATATGAGGAGGGATCCACTTACAACAAATTTGAGTTACAACAAAGTTACAACATTCATTTTTTTCATTTTCAAAGTCCAAATCGTCGATCCAACCGTTCAACATGATCTCCACAATAAAATGTACTTGCAGATCAAATTTTACATTTTTTTGAATTTTTTTACTATTTATTAAGTATTTTACAAAAAATAGCCATACTTAGACCATTGAATTTTGTACCCATCTTAATAAATAGTAAAAAAATTCAAAAAAATATAAAATTTGATCTGCAAGTACATTTTATTTAGATGATCATGTTGAACGGTTTGGATCGACGATTTGGACTTTGAAAATGAAAAAAATGAATGTTGTAACTTTGTTGTAACTCAAATTTGTTGTAAGTGGATCCCTCCTCATATATATATATATATATATATATATAGGAGGGATCAAGTTACAACAAATTTGAGTTACAACAAAGTTACAACAACCATTTTTTTTTTCAAAGTCCAAATTGTCGATCCAAACCGTTCAACATGATCTCCACAATAAAATGTGCTTGCAGATCAAATTTTACATTTTTTTGAATTTTTTACTATTTATTAAGTATTTTACAAAAAATAGTCATATTCAGACCATTGAATTTTGTACCCATCTTAATAAATAGTAAAAAAATTCCAAAAAATGTAAAATTTGATCTGCAAGCACATTTTATTTAGATAATCATGTTGAACGGTTTGGATCGACAATTTGGACTTTGAAAATGAAAAAAATGGTTGTTGTAACTCAAATTTGTTGTAACTTGATCCCTCCTCATATATATATTATCTAACTAAAAATTTGTTGCATGTCTAAAAAAAATTGTTGTCTGAATTACATGACTATATATGCCAGGTTTTAATTACTGAATTAATAACCAGAATCCTGGAATATTGTTTCGGCTTCTTATGTGATTAATCACACAACTGAGTTGAACTAATGATAAACAGAGTTTAGATCGATGCTTCTATTATAGGGGAAGTTATACTTTTGGATTTCTCTGAAGCATAATTGTGAGCTTTAGTTTTAATTCAGATTTGAGGATCATACTGATGCATATAACTGATTGTTATTAATTGCTCAGTTGGCTGTGGGGGGGATTATCATCACCTGCTTCAGCATTTACAAAATCGGCAAGGTCATCTGCTGTTCTTATTCCCTCATACCTGAGTAAAATAAATTAAACAATGGATTTTCAATATTGGGATTTGATATTCAGATATTGCATAGTAAGTTCATTACAATTGGAAAGTTCATTACATCTTGAATTTAAAATAACTGACAGATTGAAACTAGAGGTCAATAAATCAATTTGGATTAAATTTGGAACAGATTAACAAATCTAATCTGGTAAATGTAGATAAAGAGAGGTGTAAACTAACTTTCTGGGTTGCATGGATCCTTTAGGGAACCAATGAATTGTGGGGTATCCTGTGACATCATATTTGGCACACAAATCATAGTATTCAGTACAGTCAACCTACAATTGATACACAAATTTAGAAAGAAAAAAAATGAAACTTAATATCATTTATTTTTAGAACTGTATAAAATTGTAAACTAATGAGATTTTATGTTGTTTTATTTCTTTTGTAATGTGGAAAGTTATGAATGAATGAAAGCTTTCTGCTGCTTTGTTCATTTCATATTTTGATCTTTTTAATTGGTTTTTTTTTGGGTTGAATTAATGCTCCATTGGGCTCTAACAAAAGTGTAAATTGAAGCATATATCATTCAACCCAATAATTGCTTTGTACAACTCATTAAAAAATAGTATTAAAAGGTGATTTAAATCAGAAAAAAAAATTATAACCTTGGCAATCAAAACAGTATCAGTTTTCTTGAAGCTTGAGGCGAGCCTTTCATAGTCTGGGGAAAGCTTCTGGCAATGTCCACACCTATAATTTAATATTTGACAAGAGAAAGATGGTTCTAAGGTGTGTTAAAAAAAAATAGCACTAGTACATATTTATTTATTTAAAAAAAAAATTTGGAACTGAGAAATTAATATTATTGAAATGAGATTTCAAGAAAGTAATTAAAAATCATGTCAAGAGAGACGAACCAAGGAGTGAAGAACTCAACGAGAACACAACGGTCTTGACCGACCTCCTGGTCAAAGTTTTCTGGTGTCAACACAACCGCATCGTCGGCAATTGCCAGAGCAGCAAAGAGAGTTATAGCTAGTGCTATCAAGACCTGAGATCTTGCCATTTTTCTCTTGAGTTATTATTTTTTTTTTCCTTTTTTCTTTCCCTTTCTTATAGTTCTCTCTGAACTATGGCTATATATTAGGTTTTTTTCTCTGCCTGATCTAGATATATATATGTGAGGTGAGTGCATTGTTAGCATCAAAATAAGTATGAAGAAAAGGGAGAGCTGTCACATTTTTCTTTTTTATATTATTTGAAGAAAGGCAGTAATAACAATTTTTCAGACAAAATTTCGTGTACTTTTTAAAACTCCAAAAAAGTAATTCATTTTTTAAGTTATGGCTAGCATATATATTTAGGTGCTCCTAATAAGCATTCGAAATAACTGAATTGGTATTACTTTTTTTTTCTTATTTTTGTCTGGAATAAATTAAAGTAGCTTTCTTTTCTATTTATTTTATATTTTTTGCGCAAAATTTGTCAATTTTATAAACCAGGGTACACATGAATTTTTCTATTATTTCAGTACGGTATATATTAAGTACAGAAAAAAAAAATGTATTTCAATTATTTATATGTATAACACTCTTTGCAGCGTATATATGTTGCTTGAAAATATTAATTAACATGGCCTAATATCAAATAAACACTAACATATATAAGTCTCTCTTTTCATTACGCGAATGAATTATTTATTTATTTATTTTTAATCAGGGATTTAATCCAAGTTGAATCCACTTAATTAAACACATTGCAGAACCAATGAATTAATTTGAAGCTGCGGCCTTGAAGATAACTCAACAACCAATAATAATATAAGTTCCTTTGGCAATATGACACTAATCGTACAATTAATTAATTAATTAATTAATTAATAGCTATATTCTTTACGCGAAAGCTTATTGTTATTCATAAAGTAAAGAAGAAAAAAACTAATTTGTATGTATATTTATATTTTATGTTTATTTTGTCATTCTGTTGGCTCATAACATGAAGCTTATACAAGAGGAACATCACAAATGAATCCTGCGAGGACACCTGTAATCACTTCTCTGAGCTTTGCCAAGTCTCTAATGTCTAAAGATATTTTCTTTTCAGATGCAACTATTACTTTGTCTATTGTTTTAAATTGATCAGTCGGTCTATTTTTTTTTTTTTAATTTTTCTCGTCTTTACACAACTGGACATTGAATCGGCTTCAATTAAATAACCTCCTCTAAAACTTAAACAGTTGATGATGCACACATTTAATTTGAGGAGAAAAGAATTTTTATCTGGAAATGTAATAAAAAATTGCTTGAGAATGAGACGAACTATTTTCTTTTTATTTTAATAGGGGCGAATTGCCGAAATTTTTTTAGTTACCACTTAATAAAATCACAATTAAATGAATATCACCGAGACCAAGTTTTTTCCATTCCTACCACCCACGCAGATCCAATCCGCGCACCAAAATAGACTGGGGAGGCGCACCAACTGGTGCACAGCCTGAGCAGGTACACCAGTGGTGCGCGTACTAGGGAGGCGCACCCCTTGGGTACGGACTTGGTTTGCGCACCAAGGGATTGGTTTTTTTTTATTCTTTTAATGCTTGATTTTGTTTGTAGCGATCATAAAATAAATTTGATGTTGACAAGTCACAACGAAATCGATCAACCCGTGAAGAAAGTGGGATCCATCTAAAATAATATTTATTACTCATGTCGCTTTCTTTTTGTTTGAAAATGAGAGCAAGAGAATGAGTTTGAGAGATTAGTTGTTGTAATTAAATATTCAAAAATTAAATGTTTTCATGAATTCTTCTAGTGTGGTGTGAATAGATGCATTGAATTGTAACCCACTAGCAGCTACTATCAACTTGATGAGTTATCATGCTTCTGCACGTGCGAAGCATTCTTTTCTTCTTATTTTTTTAGTGACCGATCAGCATTTAATTACATGTATATTTCTTGTTATGAAAAGAAATACCAACCCCTTGGTGCGCAAGTCCAGTCTGCGCACTAATGGGTGCGCCTCCCCAGTCCACGCACTATTTCATTTTAGTGCAAGGACTGAGTCCGCGTGGGTGGTAGAAATTGAAATAAGTTAGACCCGGTGGTATTTATTTAATTTTGATTTTCTCCAGTGGTAACTAAAAAAATTTCTGGCTTGTTTGACACATAAAGTTCAGCGACCTCTGAATATTATTTTATCCCATAACCCAGAAACAGTTACCCATTCATTTATTGTATACTAACGTCAACGTCAATCTAATATAAAAAAAAAACGAGATTTTTGTAGAGAACCTCTGCGTCGAAATACTCTTCGTTCATATGAACCAACCAACCAAGTATTTTTTTTTTTTGATAAAAGACTTTTCATTAGTGAAACTGTTTGTCAGAACCAGTCACAACCAACCAAGCATTTTAAAAACAAGTGTACAAAAATTATAACCTTGTTTTCATAAATCCTTTCAATACACAATAAAGGCCTGTTCGGCATAGAGAATGAGAATTGGACACAGTATTTAAATTAAATTTTACTGTACACATGAAAAAAAAAAATTAAGTCAGACTCAATTTTTTTTTTCCGAACAAGCCCTAAAAGTTTAGATTAAGTTTGGTTAGGGTGCGCCAGGCCCATGCAATAGTGCAGTGCAAGGACGACACTCGAGGGCCCCAGTAGCAAGCTACTGTGGTGGACCCTCCCCACAAAAAATAAATTTAATATCATTGTGAGCACATGGCCCACATATCAGATATTAAACTGATAAGAACAGATACTACACTTGATCTTAGCCAAAAGGCCGAGAAAGGTATGAGTTGCAATGGAAGGTTGCTTCCCACTATATAAGGAGATGGGAGTCCGTGGAACATTATATTCTCATTGTGGGACTAAGTGAGTTCTTGCGCTCCGGCTCCGCTGATTGTTGAGCAGAAAGAAAACTGTAACCTATGACAGGTGAGCCCTACTCAATATGGGTAATGGGCCGATGGAATGGGCTCTCAGATTAGCCCTACTCAATGTGCAATACTGCAATAGGAACATATATAACTCCGAACAAAGCACACCTCGGCATTTGGATCCTAAATTTTATAAAGAATAATAATATCCTTGTCTAAGAGCGGAAAAGATAGTAAAACTTTCCATGGAATTTGAATGTATAAATGTGTTCCCAAACTGAATTCACAACTACACCTTAGAGTTCACAAGTGAAGAACAATTGAAGGCCTCTATAGTATGAAAGTTTTTATTCTATTAAAAAATCTTCGAAATTTCCATAGGAGCATATATTTCTGTAAATGTAACAAAGTGGACCTAGATATATATACATAAAATATCACTGCAACATAGCAAACGACTAAGTTATTTGAAGAAGAATTTAAGACGGACAAAATACAAATTTCCAGCATATGGTGATCAATTTGATCAAGTTGTGCATTTGAGTTCATAAAGACTCAAAGCGTAATACCAAATCAGGTCAAGTTTCAACCAACAGATTCGAGATTTTGCAACAGACAATAAATTATAACCTTTAATAATGATAATGATACATTTCATCAATTCTGTACACATGCTTCTATAGAGTTGTATAAGTTACACAACAAACAGCAAACAACTCTGTTGGCTGTTGTTCAAAGAAGTATCAAGCCGCAAATTTAAAATCCTTCCATACATCTGGAGCACATTTTCATTACAAATTCCGAAGGTCAATTAGGTCAAATTTGACATTAGGGTTCATGTAAACATGGGAACAGTGCTCGTATATCGGGTTTCCGTCAAGTGGTTCTTCGTGCGGGTGGAACCCAGTTTCTTGGCAGTCATGCATGACTGACATGCCACTGGGATCTGTTAAGTGAAATATCCCATGCTTTCTGTGTACCCAAATATAAGAACAGGAAAAAAAAAATAAGAAGAAAGCTTGTCAGAGTAATAATGTATTTGATTATTTTCTCTATTGGATTTGCAAAATTCCA
>JAJGRW010000789.1:1333307-1357714 GCA_025461045.1 Carex parvula
TTTGTACAGAGCTAATTTTGGTGCGTACAGCGTTTGAATTTTCGATGGACCAAAAGGCCCCTGCCCAGCTTGATCTCCTTGGTGCGCACAGGTCCCAGCTTGATCCCCTGCCTTCGCTGTAGGGGCATTTTGGTCCGTGAAAAATTCAGACGCTGTACGCACAGAATTTTACGCTGTAAAAATGGGTTCCCCTAAAGGATCCATGCAACCCAGAAAGTTAGTTTACACCTCTCTTTATCTACATTTACCAGATTAGATTTGTTAATCTGTTCCAAATTTAATCCAGATTGATTTATTGACCTCTAGTTTCAATCTGTCAGTTATTTTAAAATCACGGCCTTTGTTCCCAAAAGAGGGTCTTTTGATCAAACTTTCCAATTGTAATGAACTTACTATGCAATATCTGAATATCAAATCCCAATATTGAAAATCCATTGTATAATTTATTTACTCAGGATGAGGGAATAAGAACAGCAGATGACCTTGCCGATTTTGTGCAGCGAGAGAAAGGCAGATTGGGGGCGACCATGGGTGAAGAAGTGATTAGGGGTGAAACTGGGCAGTAGCTGCAACTAGGTCCCACCAATTTAAATGAAGCCAGTATCCGTTGAGTCAGAAATGGAGGGGAACTGGAGAAGAATCAAATGGAGAATAATTAGAAAGAATTAGTTAGTCATTGTATTTGATTTCTGTTGGAATTGTATTGCCTATATAAGGCGATTGTAACAGTGGAGTCATTTCCATGAAAAACAATCTCAATAAAATCAATTTTACCTTGTTCTATTTCAAGTCCCATTCTTCCGTATTCTAAATTTCCACCCAATTACTCTTCTTTTCTGTATCAGCATTCTTTGACTGAGTTGGTTTGAGCTGTAGCGATCTAGGATCGTTGAAAGTGGTATCAGAGCCGTTTCGATCAGCCGGAAAGTAGCAGTTCAAACAATCAAGAATTGCAAGAAATGCCGAAATCCAAAAGAAATGATCCTCCTGAAGAAGACCATCAGCTGGACATTGTTGCAATAAATGAGAGGATCTCTCAAGTTGCGAGAGACACTCGAATCTCCATCCAGGCCCATGATGAGAGGTTCAATCAGTTGGAGGAAGGGCTAGATGCCCGATTTGCCGGGTTTGATAACCGATTTGCTGCAATGACCAAGATGCTCGCTGATGCTATCTCGGGAAAACCGCGAGAGATTGGTGGCGGTAGTAATTCCGCTTTGCACAGAGACAATAGGCGGGATAGAAGCGAGTCCCCTGGCAAGCATGAAACAAGAAGAGAGTATCATGATCAGCATACCGGCACCCAAAAGGTACACTTGCCTCGCTTCGATTTTCCTAAATTTGAAGGGAAAAACCCAGCAGATTGGGTAGAAGAATGCAAGTTTTACTTTGAGTTTATCAAACTCCTGAAGAGTATAAAACAAGAATGGCAACCATGAACTTCACTGGTATTGCAAAGGAATGGTACAGTTGTTATCGGGTCGAACACCCGAACCCTCCATGGCCGGTATTGGTTGAGGAAGTGTTTGTAAGGTTTAAACCAAGAAGCAGCTCCAACCCAATAGTGCAGTTTAGGAAGACACGACATACTGGATCAGTAGAGGAGTACATGCAAGAATTTGAAAGAGCAAAATCCAGGTTGATAGCTGAAACCGGTATCAAGCAAGAAAATTTCTTTGTTTGGAATTTTATTGGTGGATTAAGGGAAGAGTTGCAAAATACCATAAATGTGTTCAAACCCCAGACTCTGAATGATACATTTAACCTTGCTTTGGATTTAGAGGTAGCCATGGGACCAACTGACAAGAAATTGAGCCTCCTTAAAACTCAAACCACTTTCACTACCAGACAGCAACCTCCTCAAAATTTCAGAACCAGCAAGCCTCTTGATCAAACTGCGAAATAGATGGAATGAAGCACCAAAACCAAATCTTTCAAACAACCACCCAGCTGTACTTACCAACGAGCAGAAGCGAAAAATGGGTCTGTGTTATAGGTGTCCAGAAAAATGGCACCAAGGACATAAATGTAATAAAAGTTTACATGCCATGGATGGGGATGAAGAGGAGGAGGAACAAGAAAGAGAATTACTGGTGCCTCCCATTCATTCATACACCCAAACCTAGTACAAGCATTGAATCTTCCCACATCACCCATAAAACCATTGTATGTGAAGGTTGCTACTGGCCCGAGATCCATATCAAAAACTGTGTGTCAAGGGGTAGTGTTCACATTGCAAGGGCATCCTTTTGAGTCTAATTTGAGAGTTTTGGAAGTACAAGGGTATGACATTATTTTGGGGGTTGACTGGATTTCTAGTCTTGGTACTATTAAGATGAATTTAGGTCAAGGAATGATGGCTATAGATTTGAATGGCATTGAGATCAAATTGACCACTGAGAAGGAGAGAGCTGAGATACAGTTTTGTGAGGAAGAAATGGATGTGGAGAAGGAGGCTAAGAAGGGCAATTATGTCATGTATGCACAGATTTTTAGATTAGAGGAAGGGGTCGATAGCCAACAGCAAAAAGAGCCAAACCTAGAACCTCAAATCAGCTCTTTATTGCAAGAATTCAGATCTGTATTTGAAGAACCTAAAGCATTGCCTCCTAAAAGATTTGTAGACCACAAAATTGAACTCAAATCAGGCTCTAAGCCCTTTAGCCAAAGACCTTATCATTTATCTTACTATCAGAAGTTAGAGATTAAGAAGATAGTGCAAGAATTGCTTCAAAATTCTCTCATCCAACCTAGCACCAGTCCATATTCTTCACCGGTGTTGTTGATTAAGAAGAAAGACGGGTCATGGAGAATGTGTATTGATTATAGGAGGTTAAATGAGGATACAGTAAAGAATAAATTCCCTATTCCAATAATAGAAGACCTGCTGGATGAGCTAGATGGAGCCCATTATTTCTCTAAGCTTGATTTACGTTCGGGCTACCACCAAATTCTGATGGCTGAAGAAGATGTTCAGAAACAGCATTTAGCACTCATGAAGGGCTATATGAGTTTCGGGTCATGCCCTTTGGCCTCACGAACGCACCAGCCACCTTCCAGCAGCTCATGAACAATACATTCAAGCCTTTTCTCAGAAAATTTATTGTAGTTTTCTTTGATGATATTCTAGTGTATAGCAGGGACTTGGAATCGCATGTTGAACACCTCAAGCTAGCACTACAAACCCTAGAAGAGCACAAGCTGTTTGTGAAGAAATCGAAATGCGAATTTGGTGTGCATCAGATTCAATACCTCAGGCATGTCATATCCAGAGAAGGGGTTGCCACTGATTCAACCAAGGTGGAGGCAATGACAACATGGCCAATTCCTAGAAATATCAAGAGTTTGAGGGGATTCCTCGGACTTACTGGCTACTACAGGAAATTTGTCAAACATTATGGCATTATTTCAAAACCCCTTACTGAATTGCTCAAGAAAGATGCGTTTCATTGGAATGAAGAAGCTCAACAAGCCTTTGATCAATTGAAGCAAGCAATGGTGAAGGCTCCAGTTTTGAAATTACCCGACTTTAATCAGCCTTTTGTCATAGAGACTGATGCAAGCCAAGGGGGTATGGGAGCAGTTCTCATGCAATGCCACATACCTATAGCCTTTCTAAGCAAAAAATTAGGGGTTAGAAACCAAGGCCTTTCAACCTATGAGGAGGAACTATTAGCTCTTTTCACCTCTGTCTCAAAATGGAGACATTATCTGCTGAGAGGTGAATTTGTTATTAAAACAGATCAGATCAGCTTAAAATACCTCCTTGAGCAAAGAATAAATACACCTATGCAGCATAAGGGGCTGAGCAAGTTGTTGGGTCTGAAGTACAAGATTGAATACAAAAAAGGGATTGAAAATAAAGTAGCAGATGCATTATCTAGAAGAGAAGGCCATGAGGGAGAAAATCAAGGTGAAGAAGTGAGGTGTTGGCTGTGAGTGAACTAGTTCCTAAGTGGGTGCAGGAAATTAAAGAGAGTTATACAGGAGATGTGTGGATTGAAGGGTTAAGAAAGAAATTGAATGAGAATGTTGAAGAAAATGCAACCCACCATTTATGTGAGTATCAAGGGGTAGTGTATTACAAGGGTAGGGTTTGTATAGGCAGTCATGGCCATTGGAGACAAGCAATTCTCAAGGCACTGCATGATTTTACTATTGGAGGGCATTCTGGTATTGCTGCTACTTATCAGAGGATTAAAAAGCAGTTTTTCTGGCCTAATTTGAAGGAATCAGTGCACGAGTTCATCAAAATTTGTGAGAACTGCCAATTGAACAAATCTGATTTTTCTGCACCTGCTGGGCTCTTGCAACCCTTGCCCATACCTAAAGAGGCTTGGAGTAGTGTGGGGATGGATTTCATAACGGGTTTACCTAAGTCAAAAGGGTATGAGGTTATAATGGTGGTGGTTGATCGTTTAACCAAATACGCGCAATTTATAGCACTGTCACATTCATTTTCAGCAGCAACTGTGGCAAAATTTTTTGTTGATCAAATATACAAGTTGCATGGGCTCCCCACCAACATCATATCGGATAGAGATCCGATTTTTACTAGCCGCTTTTGGCAAGAACTGATGGAAATTCTCGAGGTTCAGCTCAACATAAGCACGGCATACCACCTACAGACGGATGGTCAAACGGAGAAGGTAAACCAGTGTTTGGAAAATTACTTACGAGCTATGGCATATGATAAACAAAAGAAGTGGATGAATTACCTCTCTTTAGCGGAGTGGTGGTATAATTCAAACTACCACAATGCCATAAAGAAGTCACCTTTCGAGGCATTGTATAGATACTTGCCTCCCCAGCTTGGCTTAGGTAGCACACCAAGGAGCCAAGTAGAATCTGTGAATGTGTTCTTGCAAGATCGACAAGCAGCTTTGGTTCAATTAAAGCGGATCTTGTAAAGGCACAAGAGAGGATGAAAAGGCAGGAAGACAAGCACAGAAGTGAGAGAAAATTTGAGAAAGGGGATTGGGTTTATCTCGAATTGCAACCATACCGTCAGATAACAGTGGCCAGAAGAGGTAATCAGAAGCTCAATTCGAAATTCTATGGACCATTCGAGGTGCTACAGCGAATCGCGTATAAGCTGAACCTTCCTCCCAATTCGCTCATCCACCCAGTTTTTCATGTTTCTCAATTAAAAGCAAGATTGGGAGAAAATCAGATACCTTCTCGAATGCTACCAGTGGTGGGTCCAGAGGCGAAGGCAATTCAGGTGCCTGAATCGATTTTGGCGAGAAGAATGGTGAAGCATGGCAATGCCGCAACAGCTCAAGTCTTGGTGAAATGGCAGAATCAAACTCGTGAGGAAGCAACCTGGGAGTACTATGATGAACTCGCTCGGAGATTTTCGGGTTTTATTCATGAGGACACGAATCAATTTAAGGGGGAGGGTGTGCAGTGAGAGAAAGGCAGATTGGGGGCGACCATGGGTGAAGAAGTGATTAGGGGTGAAACTGGGCAGTAGCTGCAACTAGGTCCCACCAATTTAAATGAAGCCAGTATCCGTTGAGTCAGAAATGGAGGGGAACTGGAGAAGAATCAAATGGAGAATAATTAGAAAGAATTAGTTAGTCATTGTATTTGATTTCTGTTGGAATTGTATTGCCTATATAAGGCGATTGTAACAGTGGAGTCATTTCCATGAAAAACAATCTCAATAAAATCAATTTTACCTTGTTCTATTTCAAGTCCCATTCTTCCGTATTCTAAATTTCCACCCAATTACTCTTCTTTTCTGTATCAGCATTCTTTGACTGAGTTGGTTTGAGCTGTAGCGATCTAGGATCGTTGCATTTTGTAAATGCTGAAGCAGGTGATGATAAGCCCCCCCCCAGAAGAACTAGCTTTTGGTTTAGTGGCAAAGACACATGGCCTCCATGTGAGAGGTCATGGGTTCGAAACCGGATGGGGAAAATCTTTTGTTGTAATAACAAAAGTATTAAATAGTTTGGTGGCTTGACCTCCAATCTTTATTCAAAAAAATAATCCCCCGACAGCCAACTGAGCAATTAATAATAATCAGTTATATGCATCAGTATGATCCTCAAATCTGAAATTAAAACTAAAGCTCACAATTATGCTTCAGAGAAATCCAAAAGTATAACTTCCCCTAATATAAGCATTGATCTACTCTAAACTCTGTTTATCATTAGTTCAACTCAGTTGTGTGATTAATCACATAAGAAGCCGAAACAATATTCCAGGATTCTGGTTATTAATTCAAGACAACAATTTTTTTTTAGACATGCAACAAATTTTTAGTTAGATAATATATATATGAGGAGGGATCAAGTTACAACAAATTTGAGTTACAACAAAGTTACAACAACCATTTTTTTCATTTTCAAAGTCCAAATTGTCGATCCAAACCGTTCAAAATAATCTCCACAATAAAATGTGCTTGCAGATCAAATTTTACATTTTTTGAATTTTTTTACTATTTACTAAGTATTTTACAAAAAATAGTCATATTCAGACCATTGAATTTTGTACCTATCTTAATAAATAGTAAAAAATTCAAAAAAATATAAAATTTGATCTGTAAGCACATTTTATTTAGATAATGATGTTGAACGGTTTGGATCGACGATTTGGACTTTGAAAATGAAAAAAAAATGGTTGTTGTAACTTTGTTGTAACTCAAATTTGTTGTAACTTGATCCCTCCTCTATATATATATATATCAAATACATATTTTTTTTGTAAAGTATTTATACTAATCTGCGCCATGATGAAATTATTTACATGACTATTTATACGATTATACTGGTTGCCACTAGTATATCTAGCCAAGTCATATTGTTAAAATTACAAAAGAATAAATTTATAAATAGAAACCAGTTAGGTCGGAGTTCTATAAATAGAATCATGTGTTTGTTATTTTTTTTTTAATAATCATATTTTGAGGAATTAATTTT
Source organism: Carex parvula (assembly GCA_025461045.1). Lineage (NCBI taxonomy): Eukaryota > Viridiplantae > Streptophyta > Magnoliopsida > Poales > Cyperaceae > Carex > Carex parvula. The sequence continues at coordinate 1,340,237 of JAJGRW010000789.1, forward strand.
TTTATTACTGATGAGCATATATGTATTAATTTGATGTATTGCAATTCAAATTTACAAAAACGAGCTTGTCCTGAATGCAAGAATCAAACGCTAATATATATTACCATTTTCATATATATTATTGAACACCATCAGTACCGGAGAGTAAATAGGAGGTAGGGATAGAGAAGGGGGGATGAGAGAGAAATGAAGGCCCACAAGGATATTTTATTAATTATTTTAGAGGAGAAATATTTTGTTTGAAAATTTTGAAAGGTAGAGCAATTTGTAAAAAATTCTCAAAAATATTGGTTTCACGCATATTCAATCTGCATGGAAGGTAGAATTGAAATTAAAAAAAATGTTAGTAAGGTTAAAATTTAATAATATTAAGATGGTAAGTAAAAAAATTTCGGTGTTATCGACAAACGAGTTTAAGACAAAAAATATTTTTAAATTATTGGTAGCATGTCTCTAGAAAAATAATTTTATATTTTAAATTTGAATCCCGGTTTATGGTTGGGTCCGGATCCCCTAAAGTAACCCAATCTTTGGTTGGATCGAGACCGTCCGATTCAAGTTCGTCGTTCGAGATCGTTTCGGAATTCGAATTCATTGTCGAGATGTGTGCGCTCACTTCGAGAATGAATTTTTGCGAATTCGAATCGGACGGTCTCGATCGAAAATCCAAAAATTGAGTTAATTCGCTGGATCCGAATTCTTTATGGTTTGGAGAGGCTTCGCGCTTCTTTAGACGGTACCTCCTCCAAAAGGGGTTATCGGCAAAAAAATAATGTAATAAAAATAATAGTAAACTTTTAATTTTTTGTTGAATAAAATAGAAACGTGTAGCCCTTAATATAAGCATAGAACCAATCAGATGAGGTACAATGGTCTTCTTCAAATTGCTGAAGGGATTAAGCTGAATTATTTTGCATTAATTTCTATGTCAATTAAGCAACTTGCATAGATTTGTTCAGCATCAACTTCAACTGTTTGATTGGGTAGATATTCTGTTTTCCTTTATGCTGAAAATTGATTTGTGATTGAAGGAAATATGGGTTTCATGCAAGAGCAAATTTTAAAAATTTAACTCAAAAGAAACCGACATAGATCTACTTATTTGACTAACGATGAACCGTATTTAGCATTTTAACTTGTTTAATCTTTATACCTCAAATCTTGGTCTCTAAACCAAAAAGTAGGGACTTGAGATGTAGGGTTGTTGTCTCCTTGTCGAGCCTTCACTTCTCCAAGTCGGCCTCGAAATGACACCCGCTTCGAACGCACGAAGCCTCTACGAGTATCTACCCGAGATTAAACGAAACTCTTGTTTTTCCCTTCCTAGAGGTAATCAACCAAGAATCTAACTTAATTTTAGCTTCTACCTCTTCAATCAACTATTAATTTTAGTGTAGAAGTTGTGCTCAACACATGAGCAAAAATGGTGGAGACAAAATTGCAAAAACTCTTATCTTTTTCACCTCTTCTTACAAAAACGTTTTTCTATTTTTCTTACAAGAAAATGAAGAAGAGAGAGATGAGAATGGTGGCTAGGGTTTGGAAAAAGGTGGAGTATTTATAGTGTGAAGTTAGAGTATGTTTTAATCATCTCAACCACAATGGATGACCAGATTTAAACATGACAAAAGTGACTTTTACTTTTGCCATCCAATGGAGCTCTCCATTAGATGCACTTTTATTCCACTTTATTCCAAACCCATTTCATCAAATGAACTTCTCCATTTGATGTTAAATTGGGCTTGGGCCAATGCCATATTCGTTTTTGCCATTTATGCCAACTTTTGGCCCACCCGACAATTATTACGGTTAATTGTATTTGCTCAATTTTGTTGAGAAATAAATTTGTATACCATGTCCAACATGTAATAAATTTATTCTAAGATCAAGTTAGTCATCTCCATGACACTTTTATTTGTTTCGTTTTTCTCTCTTGGGTGTGACCTCGTAGGATCTATATTGTGTTGACAATAGAATCAAAACTTCTTTTTATTCTATAAATTATAAGCGGCACCTAGCAGTATGCATTATAATTACTCAACAGATAAAGATGATATGAACCAATCAACATCACGATCCTAAAGCAATATTTAATTGCTTGTGTCAATTCACGTGTCACATGATATCGGAATAAATCTAAAGCAGGAGAGTGTCATCCTTGCAAATTTATTCTTTTCTTGATTCCAAGTAATTCAGTAAATAATGATCAAACTCATTGATCATAATTGCATGCATACTTTATTACTTCATCAAGGGGCCCGAAGATATCATCACTCACATATGAAATATGAGGGACACTGGTATTCTTGATAAATATCTTTTCCTCCGCACAAGACACACATATTGAGATATTATCTGTATAGCTGCCAGTTACGGTCAGCGTTGGACAACACCTACAGATACATGTATCTCATGTAGGAAAAATAATCATCTCATACCAAAGAATTCAAGACACAAATGAAACATTAATGACACTAACACAATCCATGTTATGTTTTATTCTTGGGTCATGTCCAATCTCCTGATCTCCATCAGGTATTTATGTGATTAAATTGGTAGCTCCTTACCATATGATCCGTAGAACATGATCATCATTTAATCCACATACTAATCTTGTACCGATAAATAGTGTTCCTTCTTAATTACTAAGATTAGGGACATTTAGAGTATTCATTATATTATTATTATAGAGTTCTACATTTCAAGTCCTCAACTCGAAAAATCCATAATATAATTAAATACTCAAGGAACAAAATGATTCTTTCATTTCATGAACAAAACATAGAAACATCCATAAATGGTTGGCTTCTAGATCATAACACTAACAATCTCCCACTCGAACTAGAGCCAATCCCATATACATCTACATGCATAAAAAGCCCTAAACAAGTATAGTCTCTAATACAACTCCATGTACTAAATATCAAAGCCAGTCACTAACAAATCTAATCCCCATAGATGCAGTGTGCAGCGTATGCTTGGCCTGAGACAGAGACTTTGTCAGCGGGTCAGCTGTGTTGCTGGCCGAATCTACTCTACAAACCTTGACATCACCTCGGTCGATGATCTCTCGAATTAGGTGATATCTCCATAGAACATGCTTGGATTTCTGGTGTGATCTTGGTTCATTGGCTTGTGCAATGGCTCCATTGTTGTCACAATAGAGCTCCGGAGCACCCATGGAACTGGGGACCACCTCAAGTTCATTCAAGAACTTCCTAATCCAACAACCCTCTTTAGCTGCTTCTGAAGCGGCTATGTACTCTGCCTCGGTGATTGAGTCCGCTGTTGTTTCTTGCTTGGAACTTTTCCAGCTTACAGCACCACCATTGAGGATGAACACGAATCCTGACTGTGATCTCATGTCATCATGGTCAGTCTGGAAACTAGCATCGGTGTAACCCCTTACAACGAGCTCAGATTTTCCACCATAGACAGGGAACATATTCTTAGTCCTTTTTAGGTACTTCAGGATATTTTTGACGACAGTCCAATGCGCCAAGCCTGGATTTGACTGATGTCAGCTTGTCACACTCAATGGGTATGACACATCAGGGCGAGTGCATATCATGGCGTACATGATAGAGCCAATGGCGGAAGCATATGGCACTCTACTCATGCTATCTAGCTCAGCAGATGTCGATGGACATTGCTTCTTGCTCAGATGAACACCATGCGACATAGGCAAGAATCCTTTCTTGGAATCTTACAGGTTGAACCTTTTCAACACTTTGTCAATGTATGCGCTTTGACTCAATCCAATGAGCCTTCTTGATCTATCCCTATAGATCCTAATGCCTAGTATATAGGCAGCCTCGCCCAAATCTTTCATTGAGAACACCTTCTTCAATGAAGACTTGACATAATCCAATGACGGGATGTCATTTCCGATCAGTAGTATGTCATCCACATACAACACAAGGAATATTACTACACTCCCACTAATCCTTTTGTATACACAAGGTTCTTCCTCGCTTTTAACGAAATCAAACTTTTTGACTTCTTTGTCAAAGCGTTTGTTCTAACTCCGCGATGCTTGCTTCAAGCCATAAATGGACCTCTGAAGCTTGCATACTTTCTTAGCGTGATTGGTATCTTCAAAACCAATCGGTTGTGTCATATACACGTCCTCTTCTAAATCTCCATTTAGAAAAGCGGTCTTGACATCTATTTGCCATATTTCATAGTCATGAAATGCGGCAATTGCTAAGAGAATCCGTATTGACTTAAACATAGCAACGGGCGAGAAGGTCTCATCATAATCAACACCTTGAATCTGTCTGAAACCTTTCGCTACCAGCCGTGCTTTGTAAGTAGTCAAATTACCTTCCATGTCTGATTTCCTCTTGAAAACCCATTTGTTTTCAATAGGTTTTATCCCACTTGGAGGATCAACCAAATACCAAACTTGGTTGTCATACATAGATTGTATTTCAGATTTCATGGCTCCAAGCCATTCTGCAGAGTCGGGTCTCGCCATCGCTTCCGTATAGGTGAAAGGATCTTCAGTGTCTAACACTGTCACCTCGTGAAGTCCCAACCATCTTTCAGGTGGGCGACTTTCTCTCGTTGACCTACGAAGGACTTGTGCTTGTGGTTCAAGGATCTCTTCCACAAACTCTAGTGGATTCGTTCCTTGATCCTCATTCTCAACCTCTTGCGAATTCGGTTCTAGGGGTGAGTGTTGAATCTCTTCCACAACTTCTTGTGAAATTGATTCATCTCGACTCCCACTGCCCACAATATCCATGGGTGGTTGAATATGATCATCATTGATCATTTCATTTTGTAGTGTAGATTGATCCTCTTCAAGTCTTACACTACTCCCACTACTTTCTCTTGAGAGAAACTCTTTCTCCAAGAATACACCGTGTCGAGCAACAAACACTTTGTTCTCACACTGGTGATAGAAGTAATATCCCTTAGTTTCTTTGAGATATCCTATGAAAATGCACTTGTCTGATTTGGGCTGAAGCTTGTCAGACATCATGCGTTTGACATAAGCTTCACAACCCCAAATCTTTAGAAAAGACATACTTGGAACCTTTCCAAACCATAACTCATTTGGTGTCTTTTCCACAGATTTTGATGGAACCCTGTTTAGTGTGAATGTGGCGGTTTCAAGCGCATGCCCCCAAAATGAGAGTGGTAGGCCAGCTTGGCTCATCATGGATCTAACCATGTCTAACAAGGTTCGATTCCTCCTATCAGAAACACCATTCCATTGTGGTGTCCCTGGATGAGTGAGTTGTGAAACTATTCCACAATCTCTTAGATAGTCGCCAAACTCGTGACTCAAATACTCACCCCCACGGTCTGATCGTAAGGCTTTGATCTTCTTGTCGAGTTGGTTCTTGATATGTCTATATTTCATCTATTATTTCGTCCTATTTCTAGACCAGACTTTATGTTTTTGACCACTAAATTGCATAGTTTATATTGATTTTCAACAGAATATGGTACTGCTGGCAGTTTTGTGGTTAATTTGCAGGAAATAGGCGAAAACAGACAAAAAGGCAGAGTTCTGACTTCCCCCACGCGACCCGCGTCCCACCTCATGCGGGTCGCATAGCAGCCCAGACGCGACCTCAGACGCGACCCTCCCAGCTCGCATCCGCGCCACCTGACGCGGGTCGCATGGAAATTCATGCGGGTCGCGTCGAGTCAGTTGAGCCAGGCCCAATTAAGGCCCACGAAGGAAGTTATATATACTGCAGGTCTGGCAACAGAAGAGAGATCCGATATTTCGTCCAGAAACAGATCAGATCTGATTGGGAGGCGTCTGAAGGCGATCTGAAGAGGAGGCCGACCTGGAGCTGAGGAGGAGGCGATTCGAAGGAGAAGACTCAATCTGAAGCTCCAATCCTCTTCATCACCTCTTCTCTCACTATGATTTGCCTTCTTCCTCTCTCTCTTGTTTTGATTTTATTGATGTCTGAGTAGATACTGTAGTTTCGAGGGTTTGGATTTGTAGTCTGATACTTCGTTTGATGATGCATATGGATTGATTCTTATTGTTATTTCATGTTTCTTTGATTCTAGTATTATTTGAGATTGCTTGATCTGAATTGTTTGATTCTTGATTGCTTACTATTGAATGCCTTTGGCATTTCTTCTTGTACCAAAGGCTTGATATTTCTTGCAAATTAGGTTAAGTACCTGAGGTAGGTCTGAGAACCGAAAGGTGAGGTCAATGAGTAGCCGAAAGGTGAAAGTTTCTATTCAGCTTGTAGATCAATGAGTAGCCGAAAGGTGAAAGTTTCTACTTCAGCTTGTAGATACCTTTAGTAAACAGAATTGAGAACTTAGGTTTAGATCAAACAGCTTGATTAGACCTGAGAAGGTGAAATTGCAATTCCAAACCAGGTCTGCTAAGCCAACACACGAAAGTTGAGGTTCAGTGACACTAGGTACGGTCAATCTAGCCTTACACGACTTAAACAATAAGTTTCTGACATGTGCAGATTCAGCCCAAGGGACCATGCGGGTCGCGTGACTTAGCACGCGGGTCGCATCACGAGGGTCGCAAGCCACAGCTTGCGGGTCGCGTGCCAGGTTCAGGGCGCTTAAGGCCAAGCGGGTCGCATGCGAGAGCATGCGGGTCGCGTCACACGGGTCGCATGCGAGAGCATGCGGGTCGCGTCACACGGGTCGCATGCGAGAGCATGCGGGTCGCGTGGCAGGTCCTGAGCAACAAAGTTGAAGATGAAATCTGAAACCCTTGAAACGCCCTTTTATACCACAGTACAAAATACAAACATTTACTTGATTCTTTACTTGTTCATACATTGATAATTGAAATTGTTCATACATTTTTTTGTTTCATTCGTTTACTTGTTCATACATTTTAGGAATAGACAAACCCCCAAACATTCAAACTTCTAGTACCTAACTAGGAATAGTTTAAGTTCAGAAAATAGACCGTCCCTGAGGATCGACACCCGTTCTAACTACACGACAGGGTTGTGCACTTGCAACCTTTGTCAAAGAGTTGAATAGGGTTTAAACTCCACAGCTTAGGCTGTGGTGAAACTTTGTTCATTCAATCTACAGCGAACAAGTTTTTGGCGCCGTTGCCGGGGACGGCTTTCATTTTCTGAATTTTTGCTTTTCCTAGTTAATCTAAATTTTAATCTGTATCTTTTCTTTTCTTTTCTTTTCTTTTTCTTTTCTCCTTTTCAGGAACATTCTGGCTTGAGTTTAGCGATCACCATCTGAGGAGCTCAAGATGTACATGGCGACAGACCGACATTGGTATGGCCGTGACAATTTTCAAGCTGGAGGAGGCGGCCGATCCATAGCTGATCAGATCGCAGCACTATATGCCAAAGCTGCCAAGCTAGAGGAGGCCATTGAGAGGTATTCATTCAAAATGAGCGTGAAGGCAGCCAGAAACCATCCGCCACAGCCCTGTGTCATGTGTGGGGACAGGAGACACTCTTACGAGTATTGCCCACTGGCGGATTGGCATGAGGAATCGGAGCAGGACGGCTATCTCAGCAACAACAACTGCAATTTCTACGACACTGCACCGTTCGACAACTCGAACAATTGCGTATTCCAACCCGATCCACCCGAGCCGTACATTGATCCCGCTGAGATCGAATTCATACACGAGCAAGGGAAGATAAACCAGATGATGTGGGAACAGATGCAAAACATGTCCACACAAATGGCCACTCAAAACAAGTTGTTGGAGCAAGTGAGCCACATCGTCGCCTCACGCCAACCTCAACCTGGAAAGCTGCCAGCTCAGCCAGAATGCGAAGGACCAGCCCAGCCAACAGACCAGACCGCACTGCACACGGTCCGCATCATTGAGACACGACCCGCATCACCCACGGAAGAACATGTGGACCCAGGTCGCATCGAGCCAAGTCGACCCGCATCTCCACCTGAAGAGCATGTGGATGCGACCCGCACGCCACCTGATGCGACCCGCATGCCATGGTCTGAGGACCTGGAAACCGAAGGACGCGAGTCGGATTGGTCAGCACGCGATGCCATTTCACTTGATGCGACCCGCACGCTACCTGATGCGACCCGCGTCAAGACCCAGACAGAGCGGCTGACTCCTGAGCTCAAGCCTCCAGCAGCTCACCTCAGGTATGAATTTCTAGACCCAGATAGATGTTGTCCTGTGATCATAAGTGCAGATCTTGAACCCGATCGGACTGCTACACTCTTGGAGAAATTGGAAGCGCACAAAAGCGCGATCGGGTGCTTGATCAAGGACTTGAAAGAAATCTTGCGGATTCTTCTGATGCAAGAGTGTGATCGCATAGTCCGTGTACCTCAGAAGTGGGTGCTCCCACCAGTGCCACCTGATCCACCTCCCACCAACCAGTGAGACGCCCCCGCCTCATCCCTCGCTCACCATCTAGTAAGTTTCCATATTTTCTTCTATTTACTTTTTCCTTGTGTGAATTCAAGCATTGAGGACAATGCTTCATTCAAGCTTGGGGGGGTGGAATAGAAGAAAATTGTATCTGCATTTAGACATGTTTATTTTTCAAATTTTTTGCATTTTTAGGTGATAAATTTGTGTGATTGCTAGAATTAGGAACTTGTTTGAAAACTTTTGTTTGTGAGTTGGATGACCTTGGGAAATTAGAACTAACCTCATAATTGACCAAATAGAACTGATTAGGAACAAATGGTTCGAGATTTGTAAAATTGGAAACTTGAATGTCGAGATAGCATTTAGAAACCGAATTGTGCCTTTCAAATATGAAAATAGGGATTTCAAATAAAGAAAGGTTGGGATATCCGTTGGTGTGAATGAACACTAGTGGATGTGTGTATTCATGGTATGTGCAAAACAAATAAAAAAAGAAGAAGAGAGAAATCAAGAAAATAAAAGAGAAAAAGAAAATGAAAGGAAATGAAAAGACGGAGAAAATAAGAGTACTGGCAATAAGTCTTGAATGGACGCCTTTGAGCTCGTCTCCCAAATTAGAAATGAAAGAATAAAATTTTTGCACATATCAACACACGAAGTCCGCAACTTTCTGACCTAAGCTTGATTCAAGCTTGGGGTGCCAAAAAGGGAAAATCTCCTACAAACGAGGGCATAGTTTAGTGAAAGAATGATAATTCGATAATTCGAGTAATCAGCTTTGCAAGTTTTGAAATATTTAGAGTTTGAGGTTTTGTTAATCAATTTGTGAGGTGAATCAAAATTGACCAAGAAAAGTCCGAATCATAGCAAAAAGATTCTTGAGTTCTTTTATTGTAGCAATCATGTAAGTTTTCACATTTAGGCATTTAACTTGCATTTAGAATCCAAACCCTGTATGAAAGTACAAATTTGCTTGAGGACAAGCAAAGGGTAAGCTTGGGGGAATTTGATATGTCTATATTTCATCTATTATTTCGTCATATTTCTAGACCAGACTTTATGTTTTTGACCACTAAATTGCATAGTTTATATTGATTTTCAACAGAATATGGTACAGCTGGCAGTTTTGTGGTTAATTTGCAGGAAATAGGCGAAAACAGACAAAAAGGCAGAGTTCTGACTTCCCCCACGCGACCCGCGTCCCACCTCATGCGGGTCGCATAGCAGCCCAGACGCGACCTCAGACGCGACCCTCCCAGCTCGCATCCGCGCCACCTGACGCGGGTAGCATGGAAATTCATGCGGGTCGCATCGAGTCAGCTGAGCCAGGCCCAATTAAGGCCCACGAAGGAAGTTATCTATACTGCAGGTCTGGCAACAGAAGAGAGATCCGATATTTCGAAACAGATCAGATCCGATTGGGAGGCGTCTGAAGGCGATCTGAAGAGGAGGCCGACCTGAAGCTGAGGAGGAGGCGATTCGAAGGAGAAGACTCAATCTGAAGCTCCAATCCTCTTCATCACCTCTTCTCTCACTATGATTTGCCTTCTTCCTCTCTCTCTTGTTTTGATTTTATTGATGTCTGAGTAGATACTGTAGTTTCGAGGGTTTGGATTTGTAGTCTGATACTTTGTTTGATGATGCATATGGATTGATTCTTATTGTTATTTCGTGTTTATTTGATTCTAGTATTATTTGAGATTGCTTGATCTGAATTGTTTGATTCTTGATTGCTTACTGTTGAATGCCTTTGGCATTTCTTCTTGTACCAAAGGCTTGATATTTCTTGCAAATTAGGTTAAGTACCTGAGGTAGGTCTGAGAACCGAAAGGTGAGGTCAATGAGTAGCCGAAAGGTGAAAGTTTCTATTCAGCTTGTAGATCAATGAGTAGCCGAAAGGTGAAAGTTTCTACTTCAGCTTGTAGATACCTTTAGTAAACAGAATTGAGAACTTAGGTTTAGATCAAACAGCTTGATTAGACCTGAGAAGGTGAAATTGCAATTCCAAACCAGGTCTGCTAAGCCAACACACGAAAGTTGAGGTTCAGTGACACTAGGTACGGTCAATCTAGCCTTACACGACTTAAACAACAAGTTTCTGACATGTGCAGATTCAGCCCGAGGGACCATGCCGGTCGCGTGACTTAGCACGCGGGTCGCGTGACTTAGCACGCGGGTCGCATCACGAGGGTCGCAAGCCACAGCTTGCGGGTCGCGTGCCAGGTTCAGGGCGCTTAAGGCCAAGCGGGTCGCATGCGAGAGCATACGGGTCGCGTCACACGGGTCGCATGCGAGAGCATGCGGGTCGCGTGGCAGGTCCTGAGCAACAAAGTTGAAGATGAAATCTGAAACCCTTGAAACGCCCTTTTATACCACAGTACAAAATACAAACATTTACTTGATTCTTTACTTGTTCATACATTGATAATTGAAATTGTTCATACATTCTTTTGTTTCATTCGTTTACTTGTTCATACATTTTAGGAATAGACAAACCCCCAAACATTCAAACTTCTAGTACCTAACTAGGAATAGTTTAAGTTCAGAAAATAGACCGTCCCTGAGGATCGACACCCGTTCTAACTACACGACAGGGTTGTGCACTTGCAACCTTTGTCAAAGAGTTGAATAGGGTTTAAACTCTACAGCTTAGGCTGTAGTGAAGCTCTGTACCTCTCATTTGGGAGCGAACAGTTCTCTACTTCATTCTTGAACTCTTTGAACTTTTCAAAGGATTCAGACTTATGTCTCATCAAGTAGACAACCATATCTACTGAGGTCGTCAGTAAATGTGATGAAGTATCGATAACCTCCTCGGGCACTTGTACTCATTGGTCCACACACATCACTATGTATGAGTCCCAACAAACTACTTACCCTTTCACCTTTCTTGGTGAATGGTGCCTTGGTCATCTTTCCAAGTAAACAAGGTTCGCATGTCTCAAGTGATTCTAAATCAAATTGACCAAGAAGTCCAACTTCTTGTAATTTCTTGATGCGTCTCTCATTTATGTGACCTAGGCGACAATGCCACATGAGAGTCGTACTCTCATGACAAGTTTTGAGTCGTTTGTTATTGATGTTCAGAACCTGCTTTTCCATTTCGAGTAAATATAGACCATTCCTTATATAAGAACATCCATAAAACAAACCATCTCTATAAAAAGAACAACAATTGTCTTTGATGGTAAAACAAAAACCATCCATGTCCGTACAAGAAATAGAGATAATGTTCTCGAAATAGAAGGAACAAAATAAACATTTTTAAGTTCCATTACAAGTCCACTGGGCAAATGCAACTCGACACATCCGACGGCAACTGCTGCAACATTTGCACCATTTCCGACACGGAGCTGCACCTCACCCTTCCTTAGCATTCTTCTATCCTTTAGTGCCTGCATATTCATACAAATATGAGCACATGATCCAGTATCTAATACCCAATCATTGATAGAGGTAGCTAAGTGAACTTCAATGACAAAAATACCTGAGGAAGACGGGACCTTTCCATTTTTCTTGTCCTCCAAGTACTTAGGACAATTCCTTTTCCAGTGCCCCTTCATCTTACAGTAGAAGCACTCGGAATCGGAGGCAACCTTGACCTTGGGAGTGCTCACAGTCACCACTGGAACCTTCCCCTTGCCCTTGCCATTATCCTTACGCTTGCCCTTGCCTTTCTTGATTTTCTTCCCAGTCCCACTCACCGCAAGGACATGAGAAACACCTTTCTGCATGTCAGCCTCTGCAGTTTTGAGCATCCCATGCAATTCACCCAGACTTTTCTCCATTCCATGCATGTGGTAGTTCATGATGAATGAAGAGTACTTTGACGGAAGAGAGTTAAGAACAATGTCCGTGGCCAACTTCTTGTCCACGGCACACTCGAGCTTCTCCAGCTGCTCCACATAACTTATCATTTTGAGTATGTGAGCACTCACGGAGGCACCCTCAGCCATCTTGCATCCCAGAAAACTTTTAGTCACGTTGTACCTTTCTACACGGGCCTGCTCTTGATACATTTTCTTGAGCTGGTCCATGATGTAGTAATAAGAATTCTCCTCAAACAGCTTCTGCAGTTCGGGGTTCATTATTGATACTAAGAGGCACTGTACTTCAAGGTCGTCTTCCACGGCCTTGTTGTGCTTATCCTTAGTTTCCTGTTTAGCTTCATTATCTGGTAAATCAGGGATGGGAGTAGTCAAGACGTATTCCTTTTTCTCATGCCTGAGAACAATTCTCAAGGCACGATGCCAGTCTAGAAAATTCGATCCGTCATTTTTAAGTTTTTCTTTGTCTAACAGTGATCGCAGGAAAGAGGTTTCTTTTGCCATGATCTACAATTTAAAGGTTTGAGTTTAGTTCATGATGATGTTTTATTTTAAAATAAGACTCCCACTACAATATTAATTTAGTTCCATTTGTAGTAGGTTCAAGATCCATATTTTCACTAAGATAAGCCAGCGTCGGTATGAAACTTAAACTTAGATATTTTAGGTAAGCAACTCCTTGCTAATCACATCCGGGTGACTCTTGGTGTTTATCCATCCAACTCATGTATGAACAAACTATTCCCCAAGGCCCAAAACTGTTTTGGATTATCCATGCCAAGTAAACCTCTCTCTATTTGGTTTGACATGACGGTCATGCCCCACATCTCCTCAAGATAGAAAGCGATGCCTACTGTGTAGGTCCCATCGACTAACGATCGATAGTTTGACATGGATAGAGAAGGAAGGGAATGATGCTTGATTTTGTTTGGAACTCTTTTGTTATTTATGGTGGTCATGTAAGCATACACCCATACTTATCCTATGACTCTTATATTTCATAAATACACATAAATGACATAAACACATCATGCGGCTGTGAGTTTGTATGGCCTTGTGCGAAAAACTCCTTTCTCACATTTGTCACTTGTTGCGCCAACTCCTTGGATGTGGCCACCACATTTTACAACTATTATATGCCTATTTATTTTCTATTAGGACTTTCTTAAAAGAAAATAAGTTATATTTAGAATTTCTAAAATTTCTAAATATAGGCATGCAAGCCTTGAATGAATTACATTGAAAGGCATCCTAACATTTGTGCCTTAATTATTAATCTAATTAATTATTATGGGGCACCTTAGGCCGCATTACAACCATTCAACAACCATTCAACAACCATTCATTACATCCCACAAGGCATTGGAAATGACCATACAAAACTCCCATTTTTGTCCCTACAAAAACAAGTTAGGTGCATGTGCAAAAATTGCACCATATATGCATAAACAATTCATGCATATGCAATTAATTAAATTAATTCCTTAAGCTTATGACCCATAATAATTTGTTTCAAAAACAAAATTACAACTGGAGGAGAGGGCTTGATTTATCACATAATTCATGTAAATTAAAATTTACAAACTACCCCTTGAAAACTATTCCAAATAGCACAAATAATAGTCAACCCGTTATGCCTAATTAACAAATGTGCTTAGAAAATTAATTTTAACCTTTAAAATAATTTTCAATATTCCTAAGAGGAATAAAAATTTCCCAAATTTCCTTAAAATGCATTTCATCATATAAACATACATTTTAATAATTTGGGATTACACACTTGTGTTATTTAGTACTTAATTATCTTAAAATTAGAATTACTTATAACAACTCATAAAAATGCAAACTATATATAGATGCACTCCATATGACATATAACAACACTATTAAATTGGATTTAAAAGATCTCATACAAAAATGAAAAAATTTTGGTCCATATTAGAACCCGAGCCTTTAATGGCAAATTTTTTTCATTTCATTAATTTGTCATTTTGATCTATTTGCTTTGAAATTAATTTAACACTTAAATCAATTTATTTCCAGATATTAAAACATTACAAATTAATGTTCAAACATCTTAGAAGGCTCCAAAATAATTGTGTAATTATAATCCTAAAATTAAATGCAAGATGTTCAAAAACACCGACGGTTGATTTAATCAAAAGGTCATAAGCTTCCAAGACTTAATTAAATTAATTACTCATGCTAATTTCGGCCAAAAATTAGTCAAATAAAGCCTTAAGCTCTGATACCAATTGAAGGAAATATGGGTTTCATGCAATAGCAAATTTCAAAAATTTAACTCAAAAGAAACCGACATAGATCTACTTATTTGACTAACGATGAACCGTATTTAGCATTTTAACTTGTTTAATCTTTATACCTCAAATCTTGGTCTCTAAACCAAGAAGTAGGGACTTGAGATGTAGGGTTGTTGTCTCCTTGTCGAGCCTTCACTTCTCCAAGTCGGCCTCGAAATGACACCGCTTCGAACGCACGAAGCCTCTACGAGTATCCACCCGAGATTAAACGAAACTCTTGTTTTTCCCTTGCTAGAGGTAATCAACCAAGAATCTAACTTAACCTTAGCTTCTACCTCTTCAATCAACTATTAATTTTAGTGTAAAAGTTGTGCTCAACACATGAGCAAAAATGGTGGAGACAAAATTACAAAAACTTTTCTCTTTTTCACCTCTTCTTACAAAAACGTTTTTCTATTTTCTTACAAGAGAAGGAAGAAGAGAGAGATGAGAATGATGGCTAGGGTATGGAAAAAGGTGGGATATTTATAGTGTGAAGTTAGGATATGTTTTAATCATCTCAACCACAATGGATGACTAGATTTAAACATGACAAAAGTAACTTTTACTTTTGCCATCCAATGGAGCTCTCCATTAGATGCACTTTTATCCCACTTTATTCCAAACCCATTTCATCAAATGGACTTTTCCATTTGATGTTAAATTGGGCTTGGGCCAATGCCATTTTCGTTTTTGCCATTTATGCCAACTTTTGGCCCACCCGACAATTATTACGGTTAATTGTATTTGCTCAATTTTGTTGAGAAATAAATTTGTATACCATGTCCAACATGTAATAAATTTATTCTAAGATCAAGTTAGTCATCTCCATGACACTTTTATTTGTTTCGTTTTTCTCTCTTGGTGTGACCTCGTAGGATCTATATTGTGTTGACAATAGAATCAAAACTTCTTTTTATTCTATAAATTATAAGCGGCACCTAGCAGTATGCATTATAATTACTCAACAGATAAAGATGATATGAACCAATCAACATCACGATCCTAAAGTAATATTTAATTGCTTGTGTCAATTCACGTGTCACATGATATCAGAATAAATCTAAGGCAGGAGAGTGTCATCCTTGCAAATTTATTCTTTTCTTGATTCCAAGTAATTCAGTAAATAATGATCAAACTCATTGATCATAATTGCATGCATACTTTATTACTTCATCAAGGGGCCCGAAGATATCATCACTCACATATGAAATATGAGGGACACTGGTATTCTTGATAAATATCTTTTCCTCCGCACAAGACACACATATTGAGATATTATCTGTATAGCTGTCAATTACGGTCAGCGTTGGACAACACCTACAGATACATGTATCTCATGTAGGAAAAATAATCATCTCATACTAAAGAATTCAAGACACAAATGAAACATTAATGACACTAACACAATCCATGTTATGTTTTATTCTTGGGTCATGTCCAATCCCCTGATCTCCATCAGGTATTTATGTGATTAAATTGGTAGCTCCTTACCATATGATCCGTAGAACATGATCATCATTTAATCCACATACTAATCTTGTACCGATAAATAGTGTTCCTTCTTAATTACCAAGATTAGGGACATTTAGAGTATTCGTTATATTATTATTATAGAGTTCTACATTTCAAGTCCTCAACTCGAAAAATCCATAATATAATTAAATACTCAAGGAACAAAATGATTCTTTCATTTCATGAACAAAACATAGAAACATCCATAAATGGTTGGCTTCTAGATCATAACACTAACAGTTATTTGGTCTCTTGTCAATGGGGACATAAATCCATAGATTTGTTTTATTTAAGGGGGAATTTCATGTATACCCCTCAAAAACATGAAATTACGTATTTCCTCCTCTAAAATTCATAATGTAATATTTACCCTTCTAAATTTCAAAAACTCACAAATTTATCCAATGAGAGAATGGTAAGTAAAAAGTGTAAATTAAACTTTGTGACATTATTTTCGGAATTCCATTAATTATCTCAATTCGATTAATTTTGCTAGTGCTAATAAGTTTAATATTTAAAATTGTATTTTTATGATAATATTTGTTGTATTTTTGAAATCAGATATGGTAAGGTGCCGAAATTTTAAAGTTAGCACAGTTTAAAAAAAAAAAATCAAATAACCATCGTTTCTGGGAATTTCGATTTTCACCACGGCCGCACCAGCATTCTGCGGACTCAATGCTGGAGACCACACAGGCGTTCTGCGGACCCTTTTTTTTTTTTTGGGTTTTATTGAGGCACCACGAATGAGATATCTCAAATTTTTTGGTTTTTTAATATTTTTTTGTTCTAGGAATGCATGCCACATTATGTGAGATATCTCAAAGTTTGGAAAAAAAAATGGGTCCACATCGGCATTCTGCGGCTCCGCTGAAATGGGTCCACAGAATGCCGGTGCGGCCGTGGTGAAAATCGAAATTTTTAGCAACGATGGTTATTTGGTTTATTTTTTTTTAACTATGTTATAAATAAAAATTTTGGAGTAAGGTGTATGTGAAGGTGGCAAAGAGTATCATTGCTAAAGCCTAAGGTGGTGTTTGGTTGTGGACTAAAGTTAAGGTGGCCTAAGTTGTTATTCTATGTTAGGCCGGCCTAAATTATTCGTGTTTGGTTGAGGTCTAAAGTTAAACTATGGCTTAAGTTATTCCTTGTTTGGTTAGAGTTGGTGGAGGACTAAAGTTTTGGAAGCCTAAGTTAGTTAATTATTAATCATAGGATACTAATTATATAATATTAATATATTAATAATAACTATAATGTATTATAATATTATTATAATAATTATTTAATATATTAACAATATAAGATATTAATTATATAATTATATATTAATAATAATTATTTACTATATTAACAATATAGATAATAATTATATAATTATATATTAATAATAAGATACTAATTATATATATTAATATATTAAAATAACTATAATACTATAATAATAATATAATTTATTAATATATTAAAAATATAACATATTATTATAATATAT
>JAJGRW010000790.1:0-120958 GCA_025461045.1 Carex parvula
ATTTTTTTACTATTTTTTTAGATAGGTAGAATTTTGATGGTCCAGAATTTTCAGAAAACACTGATTTTTCTACCTATCTAAAAAAATAGTAAAAAAATTCAAAAAAATATAAAATTTAGTTTGCAAGTACATATTCATATGGATATCACATTGAACGGTTCGGATTGACCGTTAGGATTTTAAAAAGTATCATATTGAGCCGTAGTACACTAGTCATCCGTGTTATGCATAGCACCATAGCCTCACTCTATTATATATATTACATTTGGCTTGAAAACAAGCAGCTTTCTTAATCAGCCCTTCCAAGTGATTTGATATATGGATGAAAAGAAACGGCATTTTCTTAATCTATGATTTTGATCATGTTAATATTTTGGGTTTGTTATCCTTATCCTGCACGGTCAATGCTTAGATACGGGACACGGAAATGCTAACTACCTCCAGGCGGGGGTCACCATCAAGTTGCTCTTGTGTCATGTCTCAAGCCCTTAAATTAACTAAAAATGTTCAACTCATTGATGTCATATTGTTATTTTGAAGAAGTAAATTAAGAAAAATTCAAGGCAAAATTGATGTAGTCTGCTTAAGTTTTTTTTTAAACATTAGTTGAGTGATTAAGAATCTCAAATCATATCTTATGCCGACATTAAAATTTAAATTTGCGACTTCTCGCTGAAAGTAACATAAAAAAATCAACTCATTGACGTCATATTGTTATTTTGAAAAAATACATTACAGAAAATTCAAGACAAAATCGACCGATATTTTTTAGTTACCACCTCACTATCTCGAGATTTGCACTTTACCATTCATTTATGCAAAAAAAAAAAAAAAAATTGTGTGCATAGAACCAATATGCACATGACTTCTTGGTCATGTACGGTACCATACTGCGTATGGTGAGACAACTCAAATTAGCTCAATTTGAATTGAAAACAGAGGAAACTCATGCGTAAATTGGTTATGCGTACATGGTAATTTTTTATATTTATATAAAAAAATGATAAGGTCCAATCGAGATATTAAAATTGATATAACTCAATTATCCGATAATTATTCATTTTGTATTCGTAGATTATTCCCTTTGTATCCGTATATGTTTAAGGCAGATTTGGTTTCAAATTTTAACATATGTTTATTATTCGTATTCGTATTCGTCTGTTTGAAAGATGGATACAAACTTGATATTAGCATTATCCGCTCCGTTTACACCCCTATCCCTATCGCTCGGAATAGATGGTACGTACTTCTTGGATATTAATGTTATGTAAAGATTCGTGTTATAAAAAAACTCTAAAAAAAAACTAAAAGTCAGGGCTCACACTAAATATATTGAGGGGTGCAAAAAAAAAACAACGAATCAAGTTTAAATAGTTAATCGGATTCAAACATATTAACTAATTCTAATTAATACTTTAATTAAAAAATTTGAAGAAAAAAAAAGGATTAACTTACTTAATTTGTACATACAATTATAAATAATTCAAGTAAATTAGGACTGAGCTTTTCAGAGGAGGCAAAATCATTTTTTGGGGAAGCAAAATTTTATAAACATGTATATCTCCTACAAAATTTCAAAATTGAGATGGAGCAGTTGCCCCCCTCCTTTCTCCGGTTCCTCTCCCCGAATCCCAAAGCAGCTGGGAGTTAATCTCAAACCGTAAAGTGAAGGGAATCGTTTACGGTACCGGGAGGATATTTACCGTTCCTCTCCCCGGGCTAAATTGGGTCCGCCCTTGATTGTGGAGAATATACTTTGAGCATATATATATATATATATATATATATATATATATATAGGGGCTGGCTACTATGCTTATATAAGCATATGCCCACATATGCTTATAACTCATTTTTGGGTTTCCAATGTTCAAATGGTCAATCCGACCGTTCATCTTGTTCTCCATATTAATATGTGCTTGGAGACCAAATTTTACATTTTTCTGAATTTTTTTACTATTTATTAAGCCACTTTGAAAATTGCTGATCTGGGTGAACAGTAAAAACAGTGTTTCCAAAATTCTGGACCATATGATCAGCAATTTTCAAAGTGGCTTAATAAATAGTAAAAAAATTCAGAAAAATGTAAATTTTGGTCTCCAAGCACATATTAATATGGAGAACAAGATGAACGGTCGGATCGACCATTTGAACATTGGAAACGCAAAAATGCTCATTTAAGCATATGTGGGCATATGCTTATATAAGCATAATAGCCAAGCACTATATATATATATATATATAGGATTTGGCTAATATGCTACGCGTAGCATAGGGCCTCTCCGTGCTACGGCACACTTTTTGAGTTTTCAAAATCCTAACGGTCGATCCGAACGGTTCAACATGATCTCCATATTAATATGTACTTGGAAACCAAATTTTACATTTTTTAGAATTTTTTTACTATTTATTAAGCCACTTTGAAAATCGCTGATCCAATGGTCCAGCAGATTTTACTGTTGTGTACAAATTAGTGTTTTTTCAAAGTGGCTTAATAAATAGTAAAAAATTCTAAAGAATGTAAAATTTGGTTTACAAGTACATATTAATATGGAGATCATGTTCAACGGTTCGGATCGACCGTTAGAATTTTGAAAACTCAAAAAGTGAGCCGTAGCACGGAGTGCTCTATGCTACGCGTAGCACGCTAGCCATGTCCTATATATATATATATATATATATATATATTTTACTCTGTTTTACTCGAGGATGCCACAAACCCCTTTCTCTCTCTTTGCTTATTTGTTCTCGGTATGGACTCAGAAACCGAACTAAGAAATAGAATAGGATGGATAAAAATTTTCAGAACATGACAATAAATGTATAATTATTTTTAATTCAAGTTTATTTTTGTAATTTTTCTGAAAAATAAACATGACGAAAATGTATATTTAAAAAAAAAAAAAAAAATTGGATCAGAGATATGAATGTGTCTCTTTCTGATCTCATGTGGCTCTGTCATTTGTTTGAGTTGTGTTACTCCACCTCTTATCTTAATGACCTAGCAATACTCTGCTTACTTTCATCACCCGACTTGTGATAGGTTTTAAAGATACAAAGAGTACTCATGTGGAGAGATTTATAACTTGAGACTAGAGGGGGTCTGCTCTAAGATTCGTGTCAACTTAAAAGAGCAGTCTGGATTTATAACTTGCACCTCAGGTACCTGAGGTGATACGGATTCATTAGTGATAGACAGAGACTTTTTGATATACATAATACATTTTAAGTGTTGAAAGATTTTAAAATGCATGGCATGAAAAATAGAGTCTTTATTGAAATCATGTTAATATTTAATTAATTGATGAATCGTTACCGATCGAAAGAAAAGGCAAAATTATGAATATCTTCTTTGTAGTTTAAATAGGTTGTACATCAAATTTAATATATTAGTCAATAACTAAGTGCTTTTAAAAATGAATTTGTTAATTTTCTAACTACTTGATATTTAAATTACACCAAATCTAATATGTAAACTATATAGAAGACATTTCTATTATTTGAATAATTAATATAAACTATACAGAAGACAAAAAAAAATTGACAACATGACCTATTCCAAAATAAACATGTACTTCATGTTATGTTCTAAGGATTTAGATTCATTAATAATGAATTATTTTCATAATTTTGACAAATTATATAAATAACTATTAATTACAAAATCTGGCATTTATGAAATATCAACGACACTCAAATTATTTGAAACTTGTTACATACGGCCCAACCTATATTGCCAACAATAAGTTTAAAATTTTATTTTATTAACTTGTCTATATTGATTTAAAAATTATTATCAAGATTATATGGAGTTAACTTATTATCAATGAATCCCAAAATATCTTGCAATATGTTTTAAAGCTCACAAAGTTTCTAATAAAATGTAACACCAAATCTAACAATAAAAAAAATATTTCTTTGATCATTATCGTTCATTTTCTGACGATCTGTGATGAATTTTGCGAATTTAAAACTACGAATGTCTTCTAAATAATTTTCTCTTTCAAATGAGATCCACGATGAAGTACTTTTGAGTTATATTTGTGTTTTCTTCTTGATATGATACGTATAAAAACTTGATATGATAGGTTTAAAAACTTATATGATAGATTTAAAGACTTGTAGGCATAGATTTAAAAGCTTCATATGTTATGTATAAATACTGCACTTTGAAGTGCCTACATGCTTTTCCAGTAAAAAAAATGATAAGATACGTATAAAGTTTAAAGGCTTGATACGAGTACTTTAAAGAGTTGTAGACCTCTGTTTAAAGGCTTGAGAAACAAAATTAAATGTGCCTACGGACTTTTACTGTATAAAAAAAAAATTTGATAAGTTGCATATAAGGTTTAAAAGCTTGACACTAATACTTTAAAGAGTTGTAGACAGAGATTTAAATATTAGAGAAGCAAAATATCAAGTGCTTACAGACTTTTACTGTAATTTTTTTTTTTGATAAGTTACATATAAATTTATATGATTGATTCGAGTACTTTAAAGAATAATAGACATATGTTTAAAGGTTTGAGAAGAAAAATTTTAAGTGCTTACAGGCTTAAAAAGTCACACTGGATAGACGGTATCGAGACTTGAGAAGAAAAATTTGTATACATGCAATTTTCCCTTTTCTTTGAAGCCACTAATTTTTTTTTAAAAAAAAAAACCCTTTTATTATTAGTTATTAGTTGTCTAATTGAAATTTAAATTTTTACGAATTGAGATTTCAATACGAAGACTACTCTTCATAAATGATTAGTAGGAACCAGTTGTGGAGATTGAGGTAAATAATAAGGTTTTGAAATATAATTGTTTTTTCTCAATTAAAACACAATAGCTTTATATACGTTCATTTTGAAAAAAAAAAAAAAAACTGAAATGATAATTTTATGTGTCATAATTATAGTACAATATTTTTAAAACTTTAAAAATACAATCAGTTTTTATATTTTTTTTTTTGATAAAAATTAAAAATCAAGCTACTCTTAACTATTTAATATACACCAAAAAATATTTATTCAGATTTTAAATCTACAATCTCTTCGATCACAGAAAATATTGTCTTAATTTGAAGCTATCAGCCTATCATACATGCATGATTCTCTCGACTAATTAATTTTTAGAAATTTGGACACAACAATTAGAGCATCTACATCCCTAAAACTCTTAGAGTTTCTAAGTAACTATTAACTAATTTTTAGAAATTATAGGCTATAGAGTTTCTAAGGGTTCACATCCCTGAAACTAATCTTAGAGTTTCTAAAATGCCACATCAGCAATAAAATAAAATAAAATAAAAATTTCAGCGAACATCAGCCAATCATTTTGCCAACTCACAGTTTATAACGATTTCTTATTAAGAAATTATCGAGCACAGTTGCTAAATAAGAAACTGGTCTACATTCCTGAAACTGGTCTAGAAACTGCCACATTAGATTAGAAACTCTGATAGTTTCAGAAATGTAGATACTCTTAGCTCCGTTTGGAATAGCAAGTACGGACACGGAAAATGAAACGAGTGTACGCCGCCATGCCATAAGCCGACAGCAGCTACCAGGCGGATGTCGTTTCATTTTATATAATAACAAGAATGTCATCTTTTACCTGCCAGGAATAAGTCATAGTTGTCAAAAGAAAATTCTTCTACATCTTCTCAAGTCACCTTAACTGGAGATGTCCATTGAAACGCAATAAATATTTAATTCTTTTGTTTCCGGAAAAACGCTGGAAGCGAATATACCTAGTTTCATGTATACTTTACTTCCATTATATTGTTTCCTAGCTATGCCTCCTTTTTTCTGTAGCAAATATATTCTTTTTGTTACTTTTTCTGAGGATATTAATTGACGCGGCTAAGTTATTGGACATGTTAAAGCAGGAGAAACATCCGTAATTTTTATTAATAGGAATTTAAATAAAAAAATATCAACAATGAGGAATAATTTTGTTGGATTTTGAAAAATAGAAAAAACGTTATGGTTTGTAACATCCAGGACACTGTAGCTGGACATTAAAAACCATAACGTCCATTTTTTTTTCAACGCAAATTGAAGCAAGCAAGCAAAAAAAAAAAAAAACACTATAACTGGACGTTATGGTCCATAACGTCCAGCTATATTGTTTTTTTTTAATTAGAGATCATTAGCGATCAGATTAACTGGATGTTATCGACCATAATGTCTAGCTACAGTGCCTTGGACGTTACAAACCATAACGTTTATTCTATTTTTCAAAATCCAACAAAACTATTCCTCAAAGTTGATATTTTTTTATTTAAATTTCTATTAATATAAATTTCGGGAGAAACATACTACACGGAAATAAAATGGAAGGATCAAAGTCCAACCCAAACACGGTGTCAAGTCTAAGTTGCAACCACCGTCTACCAACTAACCGTTGGAACATATATTCACACCTATAGTTCAAGACCAATTCATGATAGATTTGCACTGGATGAATCTGAATTATAATCGGATGGTCCTGATTCAAACTCAAACCGTAAGATAATGCAGAGAATCCGAACTCCTTGATTGCACCGGAACAAGCTAGGTCATTCCAAGACACTTCCTTATCAAGCCAATGTCATTCTCATTTTGTTTTTGTACCCAAACACATGAATTATTACCCAAATAATTAATTCAAAGCCAGCCAAAATCCACCACCTGTCCCCATCCCTATTTAATTATATATATCTAGGAAAGTACCAACAAAGGAAGTACATTACTATCTCTATATATACAATTATACACATCACAATCAATAAAGCACCTACTTGCTCTTAGCAAAGATACATATATACACAAGAGAAACTAAAGAAAGTGAAGGATAAGCAAACTAGCCATGGCTACGGTTTTCTTCTTGTCTTTGATTCTACTGGCAATTTCAGTTTCAACTCAGGCCTTCCATGTAGAAACCATATCGTTCGATGAAGGCTATAAGCACCTTTTTGGTGAAGATAACATGGTGAAAACAGCCGACGGGAGGGGAGTTAACCTCGTCCTCAATCGATACACCGGTACATATGTTTTTCATGATAGAATTATATATTTGATCATCTAATAGTTTTGCAAGGTACTATATATATATATATATAGTGTTGTTTTTACCTTTTTAATTAATTTTTGGATTTTTAATTAGGTTCTGGGTTTATCTCATCAAACTACTACATGCATGGTTATTTTAGTGCATCCATAAAGCTTCCGAAAGAGAACACGGCCGGAGTTGTGGTGGCTTTCTATGTAAGTTCATTCGCTTGCAAAATATATAGTTTTTCTTTCTTTTTCCATTTTTGCATTGCAAATATATATGGAGTTAAATGAGGTACCAATTCAAAGAACCTGTTGCTTAATTTAATTTAATTATTATTATGTTGCTTTATTACGAGTTTGATTGGGTATATATCTTAAGTGATAATTAAGGTGCTTTTGAATGACTCTTCAAAATTCACGAGTCCAAATTGATTGGCGCTAGTTGAATTATTAATGGAAAGTATAACTTGTAAAATTAAATCTTCTCTTCTTAATAAAAAGATAATAAAATTATAGAAGCGCAACACTAATAAACATAATCAGTCAATTTTCTCATCTACACTTCAATTATATGACCAATTAAGCTTAGTAGTTGATTCCGTCAAGAAAAGGTTCTCCTTGTTTAATTAATTAATACTCCCATTTATTGTATAAATTATATATAGGAAGTAAGTAGAAAAAGAATTTATGTGAGAATATTGCAATTGCAATTATTAAACGCACCTTTAGATACTAAAACTGATGAAATGTGCATCTGAATATATATACAAGTTGAATTAAAATACTGATATTGCAAAATTAAACCAAGTT
This sequence comes from Carex parvula, assembly GCA_025461045.1. Classification (NCBI taxonomy): domain Eukaryota; kingdom Viridiplantae; phylum Streptophyta; class Magnoliopsida; order Poales; family Cyperaceae; genus Carex; species Carex parvula. The sequence continues at coordinate 7,836 of JAJGRW010000790.1, forward strand.
AACGATTTTACTATACCAAAAAAGGCAAAATTAAAATACTCAGTTATTTACACATTTAATATAGACCATTTGTTTAATTATATACTAATGGGACCCCCATAATTAACATCTGGTGGCTTAAAATACATTTTTTATTTTTTTAAAACTTGGTAGAGATCGACTGTGGCTCAAAATACTTAATTAATTTCACTTATTGAGCAATTTTACTGAAAGCACGCATTCCCAATTTAACGACGACAAGCTATTAATTAAGTACCAAGTTCATGCACCTACAAATATTTATGAGCATAGAAAGTTGTTTAATTATGTAATAAACATTGCTTCTAATTTGAAGTAAACAATTGGGAAACCTCACATGGTTTGCTTCAGAATGGCTGTATCAATTGGTAAACGAGCAGAAAATAAATGGTCAAAGCCCACGTGATTAGTTGTGATGAATGTTTGTTTCATTTTGGATTGGATTTGATTTGATACAGCTCTCCAATGGAGATGTCTTTGAGAAGGACCATGATGAGCTGGACTGGGAGTTCTTAGGGAACAAGAAAGGGAAAGAATGGAGGGTGCAAACAAACATCTACGGTAATGGCAGCACCATGCGCGGCCGCGAGGAGCGCTACTTGCTTCCTTTCGACCCGACAGAGAAGGCTCACCGCTACTCTATTCTCTGGACAGCAAATGTTATAATGTAAGTGACTCAAAATTTGTTTATCTATTTGTCTGAACTATGGATCAATATCTTAATTTTTAAAGTCCAAACACTCCAGTACAAGAATGAGACAATATTCACAAGGTATATACTGTCGGTATACCCTCGCGGATACTCCCGTCGCTAATAGAAAAATCACATTTTCTGTCAGTATACCCTCGCGGATAGTTATTTATTAACCGTTTAACATGATCTCCATACAAAAATGTTCTTGTAGATCAAATTTTACATTTTTCAAATTTTTTTCACTATTTTTTTAGAAAGGTAGAAAATCACTTCATCTAAATATTTTAGATCAAATGATTTTCTATCTATTTAATAATATAGTAAAAAAAAATTAAAAAAATGTAACTATAATGTGCAAGTATATTTTCATATAGAAATCACGTTGAAATTTTAATATGTAGTTCAGACCAATTTGTTCTATGCATAGTACCATAACTCTTTATTTTTAAATTGCACATACTATAATGAGACTGTTAATCTGAATTAAATATTTTGACAAACCTTTGTTATACTGTGAATTCAGGTTCTATGTAGACGACATTCCGATAAGGGAGGTAATTCGCAGCGAGGCAATGGGATCGGACTTCCCGTCTAAACCAATGGCAGTATACGCTACCATCTGGGACGGCTCAGCCTGGGCGACAGATGGTGGCAAGGTGAAGATAAACTACAAGTACTCTCCCTTCATTGCCGAATTCTCTGAATTGGTGCTGCGCGGCTGCCCCTCCATCCCCATCCAACAATCCAAGCCATCAGTAGACCTCGACCGCTGCGCATCAACTGAGGTCCAGTTGATGACAGCTGATTTTGCCGTCATGACCCCGAAAATGAGGTCTGATATGCGCCGGCTCAGGGAGAAACAGATGACCTATACAGTTTGTTATGATACAGTAAGGTATCAGAATGTGTTTCCAGACTGCGACAACACACCGGAGGAGCAGGAGAAATTCTGGCAGTGGGGCGAATCTAAGCTGGTCAAGCCGCGAACTCGATCATCGAAGAGCCGAAGCCGGAGCCAACTTGCGGTTGGTTCTTTGTATAGTTCCCAGGCTGCAGACTAAATGATGTCTTACTAAGTTGCTGCACAGTAAAAAAGAATTTAGGAAAAATCTGGACCCGGTATCTTCACAATTTACATCCGATTTGATTGGAATTGATGACATTATAAAACAAAATATTTGGGGGGGGTTTCATCATGGACTTTTTTTTTCTCTATTTTTCCTTCAGGAAATTTTGTTTTTGTATAGCGGTCCTTAATTTTTTAATTCTCTGGGAGGAATAATTCGGTTGGTATATATAAAGGAATAGGAAGGATCCATTATATTCTGTATATTTCGTTATAATATATATAATTTGTATCTGGTGTACCTGTTGTATAATATAAAGAGGTTGTTAGAAGTTGGTTCATCTGCTTTTGAGTTGTAAAGAATTTGTCTTAACCATGCAAATAATCTGGATTTTTCCTGCTTTTTGGTCCCCATTTCTAATGAGGGGAATCATTAATTAGGTGAGTGTGGCTAGGGTGCTATCACCTATCAGTAGCTAAGGGTACGCTCTGCTATCACTTTTCTCACCGTTCGATTCACTTTACTTTTTGATCGAAGAAATTAAAACAAAAATATGAAACAATATAAAATAATATGGAATTGTTGTGAAAGCAGTGAGTGATAGAAAGGCCAACACGGCCCGGCGGTCTCCATCGACATAGGTTTTGAGTTACTCGATTAAACCTTCAAAAGCTTAGGCCCAAAATACCATCAGAAACATGGGCACAATGAGTCCATTATCAAATTCCCACCTCCAACACAAAAATAAATTTAAAATAATTTTCTCTTTAACTTTTTCGTGCGTCTTATAACTGTTACAGAATAAACGTCTGATTATTACATAAAACAAACTTCTTTTAATTTAGACACGACTACTGAATACTGATAGTTGTCTTCTGCTCTTGTCAAAATATATTTTTACAACTATTAACATTGGATGCAATTATTTAATTCAGATACTATTGTTGGTAATTGTCATGTCTTTTTTTTTTTTTTTTAAATTTGGCAGGTGCCAGTAATTGTCATGTCAAAATATATGTTTACAAATATCAACATTGCATTGTATGTAATTTTTTAAATTTAGATACTATTGTTAGCAATTGTCATGTCAAAATAAATTTTGACAACTATCAACAATAACTTTCAACTTTTATATTAATCATTGGGATCTTTTAAAATATACAATTGATTATTACAAAAGAGTAGAGTTCAAATGCCTTATGTATTTCTACATTATAGATATCTTTTATCTTTATTTTCAAAATCCAAACAGTCGATTCAAATTCTTCAACATGATCTTCATATTAAAATATGCTTGGTAACCAAATTATATATATATATATATATATATTTTTAATTTGTTTACTATTTTAGATAGGTACAAAATCATTGTTGTTTGATCCAAAAACAGTGATTTTGTACCATCTAAGAAAATTAGTAAAAAAGTTAGTCTCTAAGCCCATTTTAATATGATATCATATTGAACGGTTCAGATCAAATGTTTGGACTTTAAAAACATAGATAAAGAATGTGAGACACAATGAGTCGTGATTTATGAAAAACGTGAGATATTTAAACTCTTCTCATTATAAAATACACACTTAACTATTTATAAAAATAAACACTTATATAATTTATTTTATAAATAACATTTGTTGTTTAAAATGTTTACATGTATTGTCCGAACCTATTTTAAAATGCACCTGCACATCACAAAAAATACACATTCACCTGGTGCCAAATGGACGCTTGTTAAATATTATTAATAATTGTTTAGAAATAGTTAAATGATAAATAATTAGGGGTGTAAATGGAGCGAATTCGGAGCGGATAATGCTAATATTATATCCATATCCATATTTCAATTAGAGGATACGAATACGGATATAGATAATAAATGGATGTCAAAATGTAAAATCAAATTCACCTTAAACGGATACGGAGCGAATAATTCACGAATATGAATACGGATACAAAACGAATAATTATCAGATAATTGAGTTTAAGATACAAATACTAATTAAACAATATTCAAATATAAAAATGAATGAATAATTAAATATAAATATGTAATTTTCTAAAGAAAAAAAGCTTGTAAGAAATTTGTATTTCGTCAACTAATAAATTAAAGTTATCAAAACACATTCTGCTATGGATAGAGAATTAATACAAAAAAATTGTATCAATTTTGTCCTTTAAAAAGTTAACGGCTGTAATGGATATCGACAACAAAATTGCTACAATTTTTGGTCCATAGCAGAACCTTCATTTATCAATTGATGGGTGATGGGTTGACGAAGAAACAAAAGTCAATAGTTATACTCAGGAGTTTAGGCCCACTACAAGAGTTTAATTTGTCCGATCAGATGGGTGGGTTAGTCCCACAAGAATATATAAAGAGTGAGGCTATGGTGCTATGCATAGCACGGATGGCTAGTGTACTACGGCTCAATATGGTATTTTTTAAAATTCTAACGGTCGATCCGAACCGTTCAATGTGATATCCATATGAATATGTACTTGCAAACTAAATTTTATATTTTTTTGAATTTTTTTACTATTTTTTTAGATAGGTAGAAAAATCAGTGTTTTCTGAAAATTCTGGACCATCAAAATTCTATCTATCTAAAAAAATAGTACAAAAATTCGAAAAAATATAAAATTTAGTTTGCAAGTACATATTCATATGGTTATCACATTGAACGGTTCGGATCGACCGTTAGGATTTTAAAAAGTACCATATTGAGCCGTAGTACACTAGCCATCCGTGCTATGCATAGCACCATAGCCTCACTCATATATAAATGCATAAGTTTGATGCAGGGTACATTGAATTTGCGGGAATCCATTTTTACAGCGCTATTTTTTGTGCGTATAGCGAATTCAGTTATTACGGACTAAAATGCCCCTACAGTAAAGGCGGGGATATACCGTGCAGGGGGAACAGGGCAGGAGATCAAGCTAAGCAGGGGCATTTTGGTCCGTGAAAAATAGATTCGCTGTACGCACCAAAAATGGCGCTGTAAAAATGGATTCCCGAATTTGCAAGAGGGCACAAAGGAGAGAGAATGTGCTATGGTTATGTGAAGAAACGGATATAGTGTCATAGACAGATAAATTTCGGATCCGAATATATGCGGATATCCGCTTCGTTCATACCCAGACGGAATTATTCAAATCCGTATCCGGGTTACTTCTCTATGTGCATTAAATATCCGTATCTGGGATTATTCAAATCCGTTTAATCCGGATTCGGAGCGGATATTCGTCGGATAATCCGGATCCGTTTACACCCCTATAAATAATGAATCAAATCCAAAATATTAATTTGTAATTTTTATATGGGTAAATTTCGCTCAAGGTCACTAAACTTTGTCATTTGTTACGAATTGGTCATTTAAATTTTATTTGTTCATTTTTAGTCATTCAATTTTGTTATTTGTCACAATCAAGTCACTTTATATTTTTCTGTCCAAAATCTTAACAGAATATTCCCATTCTGTTCAAAATATTTAACGTAATATACTTATTCCGTCTAAAATACTAACGAAATAAACATATTCTATCTAAAATACTAACGACATGAACATATTTTATTAAACGAAATGAACATATTTTATTAGTATTTTTAACGGAAAAATATTTCAATCACAAAGTTGAGTAAGGACAAATTCGTGACTAATACAAACGAAACTTATCCTTTTTTATATTGAAGTTTAAAGGTGACGGGCAAGAGAGGCGGTGGACAAAGGGCGATGCCAAGGCGGACGAGGAGAAAGCAGCGGCCGAGTAGCAGCGCCGAGTAAATACCTTTGAAAGACCTCTCTCTCTCTTGAAAAATTTGGCAGGTGCTGCCAAAGTGCCAAGGGTACCTCTCTCTCTCTCTCTCTCTAAAAGTTTACGCTCATGTGTGCAGTAGCCACAAGTGTCAAACAAGTGCGCCAGATCAAGGTTTTCCTTTCGGATGCTAGCTTAGATGGTATTATGGGGTAATTGATTTGACAGTAATTCATAGAATTCATTCATCAATGCACTTGATTCGAAATAATTTCTAGTTGAGTTTGTTTTGTGCCTTTGATTGACAAAATTCATGTGAACTAAGGTATTGTATTATTTTTAGTTTTCACTATCACAACAAAATCTTGTTGCCGACAATAATTGAAAACTGAGGAGGGTTTCAATGTCTCCATTTTATGTGTCTTCATCATGCCTCTGTTTTTAGAACTATAATAACTTAAAATTTAAATTTTAAAATTAAAATAAAACCGTTAAATATATCAATTTCTCTATGCATGTGTAAAAGATACTACTGTTTGTGACCAAAATATGCAAGAAGCAAAATATATTGAATAACCTTAATCCGCCAACCATCCTAAACCAAACACCACCAGTAACAAATTCTACCTTCTAACTAGATAAAATGAAATTAACTACAAAAATTAGCCTTCAAAGTCCTAAACCCTGTTAGTAAATCAGAACACTGGACAGCCATCCACAACAATTCCTTTGGCAGTAGGGCATGAAGCAAGCGGGCAATGCTCCCCAACAGTACCCCACCAATCGAGCTGGATGTTCTCCATGGACAAACAGAAGTATATAGCCACCCCCATAAATGCCACTCCGGCATCCAATGCGGCCGATAGAATGTAATTGTACCTCTCCCACCACCTCTTCCTGTACCTGTTATGTTATACCATAATTCATTTGCTTATTTCTATGGGCATTTTGGTAATTTACGAATTTTTCCCAAATATTTGTCTGGATTCATCAATTATACTTTTATACAGTACTCTCTATAATTTTCTTTTATTAGCAATGGGGCAAATCTTGTTGCTTATCAATGATAAGATTGACAGAGCAGGTATTAATTTCTTTTATAGAAATTAATACAGTAACCAAATTCTGAAGGTCTCTTATTCAAAAATTTTGGGTAAAGATATTGACAGATCAGGTTTTGCTTCATGCAGCTCAGGAGTCATATGAATGCTATTTTGACTCTATTGCTCATGCGCTGTATGAAGCATATTCTACTCTGTCAATATATTTACCCAATTTTTTTGGAGATTATGATATATTAATTTTTGGAGTATTTTGACTTGTCAAATTTCCCAAAATAACAGCTAATCATTATGTCAGGCCATAGAAGTACCTGAACACGAAGAAGTTGAACACTGTTCCTACGGAAACCCACATGTTGTAATTTAGCGATGTGGCCGGGGGCATACTGGCCGTGGCACCAATCAACACTGGTAGATTTATGAGTGGGATCCATAACTGGCTTGGAAAAGCTCTGTGGAGGAGCCATACAATGACTGGGCCAATGGCCCCACCAAGGAAGAACCAGTTAAGGGCCCCATAGTTTCCAAGTGGGCCAAAGATGCGCCGGGGACCCACCAGGCCCCAGATGACAGAGGCGTCGAAGAAGACTCGGTCGCTAGGGCATGTCCATGGGCTGTCAGCTGGTAATAAGTTGTCTTGACAGATGTTTGTGACTGATTCGAGAAGCCACCATGCAACACCTATATTGATTGTGCCCGCAACAATGGTTCCGACAAACTGGTAACAGTGTGAAAGTTTAGTAAATAGGAAAATGAGAAACATCTAATGCACTTTTCAAACAACGCAAATATCGACTGAATCCTTCCTCTCTCTAATATATTAGAGTGCAATAGAAATTATGATGGGGTATATTTCGCATTATTTCAAGAAAATGGGAACATTGTCTTACTATTTTAGATTATGAGTTCTCAGGTGAAGTGTTTAAACTGTGCTAATTGGAAACAATCACCAGCTCTCATATACATATTTTTTTTGTTTCCCTTAGATGAACTGAATTATTGTAAAATGTTACCTATGGAATTTTGACTCACTGCACTATCATGTTCAGTTTGGAGAATACCAGTAGAGTTGGGAGTAAGTACCTGTACGATGAACATGGACTTGGGAGGAATCTTCATATAATGGCCAAGCTTGAAATCAGCAAGGAAGGAGACGGCTTGTGACATGCTCATGTACCCATACACCTTGAAGCAAACATTTGCAATCGGTTTCCCCGGCATTATCAGACCCATAATATACTCTGTTATGACATTCAGTCCTGGGGTCTTTTTTTCAATTTCATGAAAAAAATTTAAAAGAGCAGCTTGTCAGAAGTTCTGTTATAAGAAATTTGGTTTTAATGTATTTTGAACCAAAGAAACACTTTGTTTTACTTGTGCCCTTTAGAAATATTTACAAGCTGAATCAAGCAAAATCAATACATGCAATTACCCTAGAGCATTATTCATTGTGAAAGATCTTCACGTTTGTTTCGATTTAGTGAAATTCTTATCAATTATTCTTATTTAATTTTGTGTGTGTGTGTGTGTGTGTGGGCGTGCGGGGGCAAGTAGCTTGAAAATTGGTTGGGCACAGTAAAAGTACCTGATTTGTAGTTGCGGTAATGATGCTGATAGGAAGGGTGAACACAAAGGCCATGGCACATGCAAATAGGAGGCCCCACCATGGAAGCTGAACCTGGTCTTTGAGAACTATGCAAAGAATTAGCGACACGATGATGCTCAGTACGAGCAGAATGTGAAACCACCAGGATGGTATGTCCTCGTATTTCTTCATCAGTTTGGTGTGTATATCAGGTTTCCCTTTGTATGAGGCGCGGAATCGATCATAGATCTCCCTGCCATGCCATCGCATAATATTTACAACATTATTTAATAGAAAAACACAGGTACAATAACTTCTCAGTCTGGTCCGAGTCCGGTAGGTACCAATCTGGTTTTGTACACTGGCTTGGTTTATTTGATTTGGTTTATGTATTGTATTAGCATTGTTTTGGAAATACTTGTTTGAAATTCTAAATGACAACACTCGGTTTCATTACTTTTTTGCATTGTTTTTCATATTTGTCTATGCATTCTTTCATATTTAAACAGAGTAAGGATGGAGTCTTTTCTTAACCGAGACACACATCTTAAATAAGCCAATATAAGCAAAACACAATTTACATATATTAAATTAGACATAACCCAAAAAGTACCTTCCGTAGAATAACGCAATGTGTGAAAGTGTAGCTGCAATTGTAGCAAAACTGAGCCCATATGACAAAGCAAAGAATGTACTCAGATGAATCTTCCCTTGGTTCTCATAGGCTCCAATGTCAAGCTCAAACTTGTTATTCACAATTGAATTGATATCATATGCTGACCCATTCCCCCTAAACAGATGTGAGGAGAAAAGTGGGAACGTCTTGGCGTCGTACAAATTCATTCCCCAGTAGGACACTGGAATGATAACATACATGAAGAGTGCGAAACCGACAAAAATATTGGCGATGGCAAAGAAGGGGCTGATGAGGGGGCTGGAGAGAAACGAGGAAACCGCTGACCAGTCAAGGGTGAATGCACCAAGGCCAAGGCCTTCCATCCCGGACCCGAGTTGCTGAGCTGTTACTGAGCGGGAAAAGATCCAGCATATCCATGATATGCTGGTTAAGGTCGGGAAGAGAAAACCCGGGAAGAGGTACCATACGAAGCTGCATACTAGAGCGATCAAGAAAAACTTGGCACGTGACATATGCTGCGAGCTGTCCTTTTCATGCAGTGCCCTGTAGAAATGTTCAATGTGTTTTAAGATAATGGCGGATTGCCGGTCTATTCAGAGAATATTAGATGGAGATTCTGAATAAGAAAAGGTAACATCTAATCCAGATTATTTGTAAATTTTATGTCATTTAATGTATAGTCAGTTACTCAGGATCTGAAAGTATGGATGTTGATATTTGCATTAAGGAATGTCTATTTTATTGAAGCCACGAGGCTAATAGTATTTATAAAGGATCATTACCTGAAAAGAGAGACTTGGACGAGAGTACTGGGCCACCACATATGGGCCGGGTCCACAACATACTTTCTCATCAACCCAGCCCACCCATATCCAAGAACCTATGAAAATAATTAGATAAATAACTTGTCACTTACAAAAATATAAACAAATTTGGAATTATCCATACATAATTCCCTAAGAGAGCATGTCATAATAGAGGTGGTATTTACATCTCCTGATCTTAGAACAAATACTATTTCCAAATTTATAATTTGAACCTTATTAATCTGTAAAATTGAGAATTACATATTTCAGAATTTAGCAGAGTCTGGAGAAAGAGTAAGGGAAGTTTACCTGAGTAGTAATTATGAGGAGCCAGCCAGCAACGAAGGAGATATTTCTCTTATAAAATGCTTTAATGATGTTAACAATTGAAACTGCATAAGCAGATCCATTACCAAAAGCATAACCCGCATTTGCAAAGATGGATATCAGAACATGCTCCTTTATATTAAACGGGCCAGGGTTGAGCGAGAAAAGCCGATCTCCAAATCCGGGTATGTGAAATTTCTTTTCAGGGAGAATTTTGGCAAGGAGATGGCCAGCTGGCAGGGATGCAATCTACATTAATTGAAACCTTATATCAGTAAAGAGCAAAAGAAAAATTATTAATGATTAGCAATATGACAATTGTTAATGCTTATGCAGTTTCATTTGTTTTTCTCTTACTTTTTGTCATGTTCTAATGCATATGTAGTCTTCAAATCCTAAGCAACAGAAAACTAAGCAACAATCAAGTAAACAAAAATATCAATATGTGTTAGAACCTGAACGGTGATCTGGGTGATAATGAGGGGCTCCGTGCGGTACGCAAAGAACTGGTTGAGAAATGACATGAGAGCGCAAGAGAAAAGACCGATCAACCACATCCGAAAGGTCCAAACCGGCAGAGACGGGTCATCGGTGGTCGGCACTGTGAGACACACCTGTTCCACAGGAGAGTTCTCATCTTCATTGAACTCACCATCTATGCCTTGCTCATAGTCGATCTCCATTGATGATCCACCCATTTTGAATTTTCGATGGTTTGTTCATGGAGATGGCATCTGCTTTTAAACTAGTAGGTTGTGCTATTTTTAAAGCGCACCTTGCTATTTTTAAAGTACCCGCGTTCCATTTTGAGGGCACCTCATTTTTTGTTCCTTTTTCGACAGTATGATTTCCTAAATTATGTTGTTGTGTATTATTTTCATCTAATGATGCCCTTCAATTATGTTTGATAGATTGAAAAAAGCTAGATACTTTTGGCGTGTTCTCTATATAGCATTTTTTTTCTCTCAAATAGCAATGTTGCAGAGAAGATTTGTACTTCTTTTTGTATATAGATACATTATTTAAAAATCATCACTCAAAAAAAGAAGATGCGACCAAAAATAGAATGAAATAAACTAGAGGTTCAAATAATTAGGGAGCGGCTAACTAATGCGTAAAATATGACGGGACCACTAACTACCTGGGGACTGCTTATATTTAAAAAAAATTACAACTGTTGCGCACATGTATGGATATTTATGCGCGCAAGTATTACTATATAATATATTAAATATTCATACTTAAGATATCAAGTATTTAAAAAAAACTGGACATCAATTTTCTTTTCTCTCTAATCACACACTCATATTTTACACGTTTTTAGAAGTGATTTTTTTTTTCTCCGTTTAATATCGTCAATATTTCTTACGATCTGTGAGGAATTTTACAAATCTAAAGTCACGAACGTCTTCTACACAATTTTCTCTTTCAAATGAGATCCATGATGAAGTACTTTCGGGTTCTTCATCGTTCAAGTATTCACACCTCAGCGTGCAAGTATTCATCTCTAAAATGTCAAGTATTCTTCTCTAAAATGCCTGTCATTAAAGGAAAGAAGGGAGAGGAGGTGAAGAGCGACCATACCGTAAGGTGCCTGGGCTCCTTCACCTGCTCCACAAGAGGAAAATCGAAGAGGGAGCAGAGAAGAGCGGAAGGGAGCGGACACTGTGCAGAGGTGACAACGCTATGTATTTTGCTGAAATTTGTTACTCCCAAATCAGAGTGTACGAAATAGCAACGCGCTGATCACCTTCCTCTCCGTTCCTTCTCCTTCCTCTACGCGCACAGTTTTTGGAGCACAGCCTAAAGCTATCATATTTTTCATGCAAATCCCTCTACACAGTAGGTCCATGGAACTCCTCTCTCACTTCTCTCTTCTTTCGTTTTCAATTTTAGTGTTCGTCTTTCTCCATTTGATGTCATATTTGTCCATCACAATTCATAAATTCAATTTAGTACCCGTTATCTCATTCATGCATTTGGGTGCAAAAGGCTTCAAACCCTCAATGTCAACTGCTATGCACGTACAAAAGCAAGTTGTACTTCACACAAAAAAAAAAAAAAAAAAAACTGTACACCTCAAGCATTAGTGAAAGATGCATCTTCAAATCTTTGTAAGTTAAAACAATTATTTATCACACAGCTTCAAATGAAACACAATCACGCTTCTAAAAATTGAAAAAGAACAAATAACATACTATACTTACAGAACAAACTACTGAAATAGTACTCGTGATTTCAAAATGCAATTTAGTTGACATATCAGAAGACGGGACAGCCGTCCACAACTATTCCTTTGGCAGTAGGACAGGTAGCAAGCGGGCAGTGCTCCCCGGCACTGCCCCACCAATCGAGATTCACGTTCTCTATGGATAAACAGAAGTATATTGCCACTGCCATAAACGCCACTCCTGCGTCAAGCGCTGCCGACAGCACGTAATTGTACCTCTCCCACCACTTCTTCCTATACCTGTTGTGCCAAAATGTTCAGTGCTTGTTCCAATTAACTGCCAAGGGGCACTTTGATAATTTTATCTTGGTATACCATTAATATTAATTTGACTCCTTAGATCATATATGTAGCTTAAAACATTTGTTCAATTTTTGAGATACTCGACTTCTTTGGTAACTTCTTAGAACAATGGAAAATCAGTTAAATACATCTAGTTGGTTTTTAGCAAGGAAACTAAACTTTTACTAAAAATTGCATGTTACAAGGTTAGGAATCTTGTAACAAAATCATGATTATGATACAATTCCGATAATGAAAAATGAACTTATGGATTGATTGAGTAACCCAATTTTCATCATTAAATGAGTAGTTATTCTAAAACAACTATTTGACTTGTAGTATATTATCTTTTCAAATAAAGCAAGAATCAAATATGTTAATAAGACAGTACCTGAAAACAAAGAAATTGAACACTGTCCCCACTGCAATCCACATATTATAATTCAATGCTGTAGCTGGTGGCATGTAGGCTGTAGCACCAATAAGAACCGGAAGATTTATCAGAGGGATCCACGACTGGCTTGGAAATGCTCTGTGGAATAGCCATACAATGAATGGACCGATGGCCCCACCAATGAAGAACCAGTTGAGGGCTGCATAATTGCCTTGTGCGCCAAAAATGCGACGGGGACCCGCAAGGCCCCAGATGACAGAAGCATCAAAGAAGACTCGGTCACCAGGGCATGTCCATGGGCTGTCAGCTGGTAACAAGTTGTCTTGACAGATATTATGGATTGAGCCCAGAAGCCACCACGCCACGCTTATGTTGATTGTACCAGCAACGATGGTACCTACAAACTGATGGAAGAAGGAAATGTTCAACTAGGAAATTGTTTCATTGCATCCTTAGGATTCTCACAATATGCCATATAACAGCATAGCCTGCTCATATGCCCTTTGAGCACATTAACACAAGGAAATGTCAGGACGGCCTTCTCTCCTAGTTGCATCAATCCATGCCTAAGCTACTCATATACATGCTCTCTCAATAATTAGAGAAGAACAGCAATCAATGAGGGGTACTCTGGGCATCTTATGAGAAAAACCTAACTAGTATTCCACAAGATAATACATGATTTTGTGACTTCATAGCAATATAAATGAAACGATACCTAACTTAATGCACTAGTTCTTCTGGTTAAATTCATTACTGTTTTAATGTAGTGGACCATAGTTTCTAGCACAAGTGTTCATTTTGAAATTTTAGACCATAATTTTTCTTGGTCAGACACAACTCCGTTTACTTTGTCGGCACAGTCGGCTTCTTTGTACAAGTTATTCCATTTAAAAATGTTGAGCAAAATAAGGCATATTTACCTGGACAAGGAACATGGATTTGGGAGGGATCTTCATGTAGTGGCCAAGCTTGAAATCAGATAAAAAGGCAACGGCTTGCGACATACTCATGTAGCCATACACCTTGAAGCATACATTTGCAATCGGCTTCCCCGGCAGTATCAAACCCATCACATACTCTGTTATCACATTTAGTCCTGGTGTCTTTTTTTCATTTCGTTCAGTTTGTACAAGTAGTCAGATTTTTGTTTAAAGGTGGAATTTTGTTTAAAAAATAAAACATAAATATACAGCGTACCTGATTTGTTGTTGCAGTAATGATGCTGATAGGAAGGGTGAACACAAAGGCCATAGCGCATGCGAAGAGGAGGCCCCACCATGGAAGTTGCACCTGGTCTTTAAGAATTGTGCAAAGAAGCACAGACACAATAAGGCTCAACACCAGTAGAACGTGAAACCACCATGCTGGTATGTCATCATATTTCTTCATCAACCTTGTGTGTATATCAGGCTTTCCTTTGTATGAGACACGGAACCGTTCATAAATCTCCCTGCAACAGCCAGAAAACTCCATTTGTGACATCATTTGATGGAAATAAAACACTCCAGTTTCATGGTAGCCAGGTAAAACACTGCTAAGTACCAGTTTGATTATTCTGATATAGATTTGAAGTGCCCTTAAATTAAATACCCTTTCATGGAATCATGATATTGAGCTTTTTTTTTTGTTTTTTTCATAAAATGCACATATTTGAGTTTTTCACAGACCATAATGCGGGGTTAAGATACCATTTTGGTTTGCCCGACACAAATACAGACCAACTATGGTGATGTACACGTTTGACCAGCTTTAGCCTTTCCAATTTTTTCAGTATTGTTTGCACTGCTTGGAGCTTCATTATACAATTAATAATAGACTGAGACTAGATCAATACCCAATTAGACAAAGGAAACTAATAGAAGTACAAGCCACAAAAAGAAGACAAGGTATCACCTTCCATAGAAGAAAGCAACATGCGTCAGCGTAGATGCAATCGTGGCAAAATTAAGCCCATATGATAAAGCAAAAAACGTGCTCAGGTTGATCTTTCCCTGCTTTTGATAAGCATCAATGTCGAGCTCAAATTTATCATTCACAATGGCTTCAATATCATACTGTGTGCCGTTACTCGTAAACAGATGCGAAGAGAAAATTGGGAATGTCTTAGCGTTGTACAAATCCAAACCCCAGTAGGAGATGGGAATGATGACATACATAAAGAGGGCAAAGCCAACAAAAATGTTAGCAATAGCGAAGAAGGGGCAGATAAGGGGGCTGAAGAGGAAGGAGGAGACAGCCGACCAGTCAAGGGTGAAGGCACCAAGGCCGAGGCCTCTCATCCCTGAGCCAAGCTGCTGAGCTGTGACTGAGCGGGTGAAGATCCAGCATACCCAAGAGATGCTGGTTAAGGTCGGGAAAAGAAAACCTGGGAAAATGTACCATATGAAGCTGCATGAGAGTGCAATCATGAAGAATTTTGCACGTGACATACTCTTCTCCTCCTTTTCATGCAGTGCCCTGCATCAAGTGCAATAAATCAAAAGAGAAAAGGAAATATCTTTTGAAATTGGATAAAATTGGAAATCTCTATCCACAATTTGTTCAAAGAAAAACTGTTGCTTACGGGGTAAATGATTATGGTCATTTTACTTTGTGGATTTGAATTGAAGTTCTTAATTCCATGGAATATATTTAACAGTTTTTTTTTTTCTAAACAATAGGATTGCAATGTATCAAATTTTGGAATTTGAGCTATCATTTTTTTTCTTAATTTTTCGCCAATTTATTCTGTTTCAGAAGTGAAGAACCTGAAGTCAATGTCACTGGGAGCTCATATATTAAGTACAAGTAGGAATGAACTTCTAGGAATTAAAGAAAATTTATAATTAGAAGAAAAAATATTGATAACTAAATATACTTTAAGCCATATAATTAAGTTTATAATAAAAAAAGAACAAAAATAAATACTCTTATGATATTATCATATTTTGGGGGCAAACTATAGTATGCAGCTAACCATCCAGATACTGCAGGCAATAAATTGATATTAAATCTAGTCAACGGTACTTATCAGTCGTCTACATTTCAAATTCCTAGTTCAACGTCTGTACACAGGCTGGAAAAGATGGGAATATTAAAATAAAAGCAACATGTTGAGCATATGCACTTTGCATGACCACTAAGATACTTGATTTAAATATTTCAAGTGTGGACAACGTAGGTATCTAGGCTTTGGCCTGTCATGTATTATTTTTTTTTACTGAAAATAACTAGCTGAAACTTAAAATAGCTGCTGAGAGTAGAAGATTATTGAAGGCAATTGACTTGTGAATTACCAGGTCCAAGTATCACTCAACTGGAGAATTCACATCACCCCCGGTACCGTAATAGGGAATCTTTTACAATTACTTGATCTGGACCGATCTTTTTAACTTGGCACGAATCTCAAAGCCTAATAATTCTGCCCCCTCCGTCAGCCCGAATCCCAAAACCGGCTAGGAGTTAATCTCAAACCGTAAAATGAAGGGAATCTTTTACGGTACCGGAGAGGATATTTGCCCCTCAACTGGATGGGATCTACAATTCCTAAATAGCCAAGAGGCTGCTATAGTAATCACTGGCCCATGAATTGAGGGAGGGCACCAAAAGTCAACAGTGGCACAGAAGAGTACAAATTACATTTCAAAATGTTGATAACGACGACTTCAGGTTTGACTAAAAAAGGATATGGTGACCAGGAAATTAAACTTTCTACAGATTGGTTCCCACCAGATAAATTGTAAATAGCCACCGCCAGGGAAATTTTTTATTGGTGGTAATTAATAGAAAAGAATATAGATAAACAGTAAGAGTATAGTAATATTTATATTGATAGTAAGATCGGTAGGAATCCTACCGATTTTAAAAATAAAAAAGTTTGGATCGGTAAGAATTTTACCGATCTAAACCAGTTTTTTTTCTTTTTTCCTTTTAATTTTTCTAGTAAAATATATTATTTTTTTATAAAAATAGATAAAGTACCTTAAAATTTAGATATATCAAAACATTTCATCTATTTTTTAAAAAACTTTTCATATTTTACTAGAAATCAAATATAAGAACTCTCTCCATCTATACATCAAATTAAAAAAAAAAGTTAAGATCGGTAGAATTCCTACTAATCTTACTACCAATATAAATATTAATGTAATCTTACCATTTGTCTCTCTTCTTTGCTATTAATTACTGCCAATAAAAAATTTCCCACCGCCAGTACAAGTTTTTCTCTGTTTTGATTGAAAAAACAATTGTTGTTGGAGGATGGATGGATGAACAACGGACGGCCTTGATAGGAAAAAATGAAACAGAACTCTCATTTAGGAAAGGAACAGATAGGATTTTCACGCGACAGTATTGTGGAAAATTTGGCCATACAAGTTTCAGGAAAATGACTTCAAAGGAACTGAACCTAGAACAACCCATGTTATTCCAATTAAACATGCAAGAATTTAATTAATTACAGCGAAATCATAAGATGAGGAGCTCTTGAATATATAAATTTTAGGTGATTATTATGTTCCGGTATAATTAGATGATTGATGTTCACATTTTCTAGACAAAAGGATAATGACTAACAAACGAAATAAATGCATCTCAAAATATAATTGTTTGCCAGCTTTTAATGGGGAAGGAATTCAGGATAAAAAGTTTGAAATTTGTAGAAAGAATTTTCGAGATAAAAATTTGTAACTTGTAGGAAGAAATTACAATCAAATTCGCATTTAATGATTTTTCCTTGGTTAGGGTCTGAGTGGAAGCACAAGATTAGATAGCGGATGCTTTGGAATGGCATGAATGAGAATACATCAGGTTCTCCGTGGCATAGCATATGAAATGGGTTATAGTTTGTAGCTTCTTATTTAAGAAAACCACACAGATTTCCATACTTCAAATG
Source organism: Carex parvula (assembly GCA_025461045.1). Classification (NCBI taxonomy): domain Eukaryota; kingdom Viridiplantae; phylum Streptophyta; class Magnoliopsida; order Poales; family Cyperaceae; genus Carex; species Carex parvula. The sequence goes on from JAJGRW010000790.1 coordinate 25,569, forward strand.
ACACAGAAAAAGAGACTATTCATTTGGTATGTTTGGTTGGAATGAGAATAGGTTATTTTTGAGATTAGGCTATTCGGAGTAGCTTATTTGATATTTGGTTGATTTAAAATAGCTGGAATAGTGAATTCAAATTTTTTGTCTTATTAGAATAGACTATTCCTAAGAATTTTGAGATTTGATGATTCTAATAAGACAAACAATAGTTATTCTTGATTTGGCTATTCTAGCTATTCTTATTTTACAACCAAACATAAGTTTGGTTGGAAATGAGAATAGGTTATTTTTGAGGTTAGGCTATTCGGAATAATTTATTCGGTTTTTGATTGATTTAGAATAGCTAGAATAGTGAATCAAAATTTTTTTGTCTTATTAGAATAGACTATTTCTAAAAATTTTAAGATTTAATTATTCTAATAAGATAAACAATAATTACTCTTAATTTAACTGTTCTAGCTATTCTTATTTTACAACCAAACATACTCTTGTAAAGATAGTTTGCACTTGGCAGTGGCTGTCCTTTTTGAGGGGAGCATGCGTGGTATGACCAGTTGAATATGACTATAAATATATATTCTTTGAAAGCGATTTGAGTGTGAATATACAAAACGACATTACTGATAATGACGACGGTTTAGGTGCCACAGATAAATTCGCTTTGATTTTATGTCAAAAACTATATTTTCTTTTTGTTTCACACTTCATAGGCCCCTAACTAAAATACAAGAAAAAAAAATGACAACTTCAAATTATAATATTTCACATCAAAAGCCTTGATTGCTCAATGAAACGAAACCTGCCAAAATATTGGTCTCCGAGCTGGTGCTAGAAAGAATAAAATATCTCAAAGATAACTGTATAAAAAGAAATTGATTTAAGTACCTGAAGAGGGATATTTGAACAAGTGTACTGGGCCACCACATATGGGCCGGCTCCACTACATATTTCCTCATCAATCCAGCCCATCCATATCCCAGCACCTAACACAAAAAAATAACAAAATTAACAAAAGCAACCGTGACGATAACAAAAATAAATAACAATAACAAAAGATTATTGTATACTTATATGCGTTCTGTTTTCTAATTAGTGTAAAGTGAGACTGTGATTGAGGAAAAGCCAGGTGCCCCTGGCACATGTAAATATCTTTTTAATTAATACAAATCGTTAGAGGGCCTTGCCCCTAACCCTACAAAAAAAAAAAAAAAAAATTGCTGGGGCCACCTTTAGGTAAAGATATTGACAGAGCTGATTTGACTTCATACATCATATTAGTTATATAATTTTTATTTTCTTTGTTAGTTTGTGCACTGCATGAAGCTAAACTAGCTCTACCAATATCTTTACACCCTCTTTAGAAAATAAAGCTGAGAAGCGAGAACAATTACTTGAGTGGTAATGACAAGAAGCCAACTAGCGAGAAAGGAGATATGCCTATGATAGAATGCTCTGATGATATCAACTATTGAGACCGCATAAGCACCTCCATTTCCGAACGCATAGCCCGCATTCGCAAAAATAGTAATGAGCACGTGCTCCTTTATGGTAAATGGACCCGGGTTCAGAGAGAAAAGACGATCGCCGCATCCGGGAATACGGAATTTCTTCTCCGGTAGAATTTTCGCAAGTAGACGGCCAACCGGAAGTGATGCAACCTGTAATACTCAAAAGGTTACTTCGTTTGTACAAAATTATGACAAAAAAAAATGTTAATATTATTGCAATAATATATGACTTATTATATAGGAAGATATTTGATTTATTACAATAAATTATTTTCTGTCAAATATTCAATCATGCGAGAAAAATTCATGGTGAACCAACGGGAGGTAAATATATGAAGACTTGTAGCAGATCAGTGCGCACAGAGTGTAATCATGTTAGTGTAATCATGTTAATTAAAAAAAAATGTTAGTGTGGGACTGCGGATGGGGGTGTTGCTTTTAAAGTGTCAAAGGCTGCTATGTGTCTCCGATTTAGTGGATCTTTTGTTAGAATACAACAAGCACGAACACAAGCTGAAAGCTATTGTACAACAAGAGAAAGAAAAAAGAACATCCTAACTGCGACATTAGTGCCAAATAACAAATTTCACTAAATTTCAGAAATTAACAACAAGCTTAAACACATGAACAAAACAGCGAGCAAGGAAGAGGAATCCAAAGTAACAAATTTGAAAAGTTTAATTAAACAATAACCTGAACAGTGATTTGAGTGATAATGAGAGGCTCAGTGCGATACGCGAAGAACTGGTTGAGAAACGACAAGAGAGCGCAAGAGAAGAGGCCAATCGACCACATTCGAAAGGTCCAAACGGGTTGAGACGGGTCGTCGGTCGTCAGTACCGTCAGGCGCACCTGCTCCACTGGAGAGTTCTCGTCTTCATCAAATTCCTCACCTTTGGCACGCTCCGCGTCGATCTCCATTGTTGATTGTCCCATTGTGAAATTGTAAGCGCTTGGGAAGGGAATCTTGGAATGGTGAGAAGGGTGCGGGGTGATTTGATTCCTGTGAGGCGTATTTATGGAGGGAAATAAAGGGGATGAAGAGGAATCTCGGCTGTCATGGAGCAGGATAAAGTAGACAGCTAGTGTATGGTCAATTGGTCATGATAAAATATTATTAATTTTTCTTATTGGCATTGTTATTAAATATTTTATATATAAACAGCTTTAGTTAATCTTAGAGCCTGTTCGGCGCTCCCCGGGGAATGGGTATGTGTGTGGGATCAAAAAAAATTTGAACTGAAAATTACTGTTCACGTGGAAAAAAAAAAATTCACTCTGAGGGCCCGTTCGGCACCCTCTAGGGAATGGGTATGGGTGTGAGATCCAAAAACATTTGAACTGAAAATTACTGTTTACTAAGTGAATTTTTTTTTTTTCACGTGAACAGTAATTTTTGGGGAGCAGCCGAACAGGCCCTAATTCTTTGCAAAATCCCTTCTTTCTTATACGATATGATAAAAATAATTTATAGGGTTTAAAACTTACTCCTCTCATACACTTATTATATAATTTGCTTTCTTTACAAGTTAGGGTTATAAAATAAATTAATATTATGTTATATTCGTTGTTTGTAATTTGTCATACTTTTAATTTTAAAAATATTATGAAAAATAATGATTTCATTGATGTAAATTTTGCAATACAAGTAATAAATTCTAGTTATACTCAATTCGGTTGCAAGTGTACAACCTTGTCAAGTAGTACTTAGGGATCGTCTCCATAGGGACAAGTTGGAATATCTTTTCTAACCTAACAATTTAATTTAGTAAAAGAAAATAAAAAGGTTTTTGTTTGTTCAAAAGGTTGATTTGGTTTTGATTAAACTGAATTAAACTAAAGTCTTAAAGCAAAATCTGATTTTTAACAAATATTAGAAATTAGGGTTTCTTAGGGTTCCTATCCACTAGTGTTATGACTAATTGGTTTATTAAATTTGTTCTTTTAATTATGAAGGCACAGTTGGAGGTTGTAGGTACAAAATGATATTTCTATATTAATACCATCTTCAAATTAGAATAAACGTCACCTCTCGGTACTTGGCTATGCTAATCTAAAGTCATTAAGTTCTTACTGTCCCAATTAATCTAGAAAACCGTCTTTCACCTCTCGGTACTTGACACAATTTGTCTAAACTATTAGGCAAAGCCCGTATAAGACAAGCGTCACCTCTCGGTACTTAGCCTATCAAATACCCTATTCTTTATGGTCAGGACTTAATATTTAATTTCTCAATTGCAAATACCAAATCTAAGATTTCATACGATTTCGATTAAGTCTTCACAATCAATTAAAATAAAGAATAGATCATAACAAAGAACAATAACATATAAAATAAAACCAACTAAATCATAACAAAAGTTTCAAGTACAGCCCTAATTAACCCTAGAAAAGCCTTTAGCCAGTCATGGCTAAAGCACAAATGAAATTAAAAGAGTTAAAAGAGTTCCAAAGGAAAGAAAATAATAAAACCGATTGATCGATGATGTTCTTTTTCTCCCTTCTTCTCTCTTCCTTTCTTCCCTTGTTAAAACCAGAAATTCTCTCTAAAAAAACGTCCCTCCTCTGTTTTACAAGTTTCCTTTTTATACCCCTCGCAAAACCTAAAAATAAATCACTAAAAAAATAGCAAATTCGGGTTCTGAACCGACTTATTACGGGCCGCAATAACATCTCTTGCGGGCCGCAATGAGTGGAGGTAGTTAATTTGTCGTGCAGAAAACTGTAGAAGTCATTACGGGCCGCAATGGGTATGGTTGCGGGCCGCAATGAATGTGCAGGAATGAGGCTCTGACTTGTTTTGTTTCGGGCCGTAATGGGCTTCATTTCGGGCCGCAACAACATTGACAGTTGCTCCAATCTTCGTGCTGACTTGCTACAAATCACCCGTTTTGCTCCGTTAAGCTCCAAACACTTGATTACCTGTAAAATAAACATAACTAGAGCAGTAACTTGAACTTTCGGACATTTCTAACCTAATCAAACCTAATCTCAACAAAACTTGGCTTAATTCACATAACAAACCCTAGGTTTCAATAGATATAATTTTGGCTTATCAAATTCCCCCAAGGCTAGTCCTTGCTTGTTCCAAGCAAGTCTAAACACTCACGGAAATTCCCGGGGCTGGCTACGTCTTTTAAACCAAGTTATCTAAACTATTCTAATAACAAGGGCTAAAATTAAAAATTGGTCAGTCAAGGCAAATTAGGGTTTAAACAACTTAATTCAAAGCATGAGTGTGGTAGAACAATTATTCGGATTTCTTTCAATGGTCTTCTTCACCTCACAAACGCAAGTTTCGGTTTTAATTAAGCAAATTTATACCTACATGACACCTCAGAGTTAGTGAATCTTGGATTATTCTCCCAATTCTATAAGTGATAACCAATTCCAGAAAATCCTTTGAAAAAAGAAAAATTCAGTTAATGGTGTAGACTGTGCCTGATGCTTTGACTTTTTTTTTTTACTTGTGCATCCGTCTGTTTTTGGCTCGCTCATTTTTCCACTCATTTTTATTTTGTTTTTGTTTCTTTTATTTTTTTTCTCTTTTTTTTTTTTATGCGGATATATCTGTCCTATGGACTTCAATCCAATATAGCTCACTTTTTCAGCCTACACCTTTGTTCAATTAAGTTCGATTAGGAAAGGATTTCTGAGTCTCGCGCAAAGTCTCCTACGGGCACCAAGCCTTTCGGAAACTCTTGGCCTTGCGCGTATGAGACTTGATTTTCAACATGTAAAATGGGTTTTTAATTGAAGACCACAGGTACTAAGGTATCATAAGGCATCATAACTCACCAATTATTTACCCCTTCTTGTGCCATGAGGTTATATCACCGAAATCACCAAACAGAAATTTTGAAATAAGCCCTCAAATTGTATTGTTCTCCCCTAAAGTGCACAAAACTTACCATTTTTATCCTAAACAAAAAAAAAAACAAACAAACAAATTCTCTAAGATACAAGATACAATTCCTACAATTTACCCCCCCCCCCCCAAGCCTATCTATTGGCACCGACTCGGTGCAACAAACAAACCAAAGAAAGGGAAAAAGAGGAGATGAGAAAACTCACAATGGTGATCACTCCTGCTGGGGAGGTGCAGCAGTCTCCTGAGATGGTGTACCAGTCTCCTGAGATGGTGGATGCCTAGGTCGTCTGCGCCTCAGTATCGGATCAGCTGAAACAAATCCAGAGCGTGACATGTGCGTGTATATGCGGTCGGTCCGATGGTAAGTGCCATGCTGCTGATCTGCCATCTCATCAACATCGCCTGCCAGATCATTGTACTGGACGTGCATACGTCCCATCTGCGTGTTGAGCTGAGTCATGTCTGAATGAAAAGTGTTGAACTGGCCCGTCATGTAGGTCTGATGCTCGCCATACTAGTCATGTATATAGGTGCGGATGTCGGCAATCTGTTGGTCGACAGAGGTGAACCGCTCGTCCACATAAGAGTGCAGCTGTGTGTACTGTCTATCACTTTGAGTGGCCAAATTGGTGATGTTGGTGTTCATTGTTTGCATCAGTTCGTACATCTGCTGCGGGGTCGCTTGACAGGGACCCCAATAAGGAGGAGGCGGGGCATGATGCTGCTCTGGCGGAGGTATCCCAAATGGATCAATATGTGGCTGTGCGGTAGGCTCGGCACCTGGCTGATGCTGGTGCTGCGGCTGTAGTGGTGGGGCCACATTAAGGGGCAGAATCCAAGTGGAAGGATCTGCCCTGTCTGCACCAATAACGGGATAGGTTTGGTTTGGACCAAGGTATTCGTATCGTAAGGTCAAAGGCAATGGCTTTAGTTCAACCTCGGGTGCATCCTTTAAGGTTTCGGCAAAGTTAGGAAGGATCTCAGCGGTTGAAACTTGAAAAATCAGGCTTAGAATAGGCTCCTTGTCATTCTGGAAGGGATTATTGCAGGCCGCAATGGATTCATTGCGATCCGCAATGAACTCTGTTTGAGTCAGGTGTTCTGTCTGAAGATGTTGCGGGCCGCAATAGGTTTCATTGAGGGCCGCAATAGTTGTGCGATTTTTGTCCTTCTCTGTCTGAAAGTCCTGCGGACCGCAAGAACTGTCGTTTCGGGCTGCAAAGACATCCACAGAACTCGTTATGTTAACTTTTTCGCACTCCTGATCCATCCAATACTCAAAGGAACCCTTCTCCAAGTTGTTCATGAGCTCTTCAACTATCAACCTGTCAAGAATCTCAACACTAAAAACGCTTTGATCGTTAGATGGATATCTCATAGATCTTTTGTTATCGAATGTCAATTTTTCTTCACCAATATTCATTGTTATAATTCCATCATGGACATAAATTACAGCTTTTGCTGTATTGAGAAATGGTCTACCTAACAAGAGTGGTGTATGAGGGTCCTCATCCATGTCAACCACAACAAAATCTATTGGTACAAAGAACTTTCCAATTTGAATTGGCAAGTCCTCTACCACTCCTAAAGGTAACTTAACCGATTGGTCTGCCAATTGAAGAGATATTCTAGTTGGCTTAAGTTCTCCAACACCTAGCCTATCCCATACCGACTTTGGCATAAGACTTACGCTTGCTCCTAGATCACAGAGTGCACGTTTAAATTGGACATTTCCTATTGAACATGGTATGGAGAATTTACCCGGATCGTCCAACTTTTTGGGCAATTCATTCATTACCATGGCACTACCGTTGGTGTCTAAGGATACCATTTGTACTTCTTCAAGTTTACGCCTATTTGAAAGAATGTCCTTCAAAAATTTGGTGTAAACCGGCATTTGGATCATTACCTCAGTCAATGGTAGGTTCACATGCAATTGTTTCAACAGTTCAAGGAATTTGGCAAATTGTTTGTCGGTTTTCTCATTCTTAATTCTACCAGGAAAAGGTGCGTATTTGTGAGGAGGGATGTAAAGAGGTACCTGTGCATTTACCTTTGGCATCTCATCTTGAGATGGCTTTGCTTGTTCCGCATGGTCGCTTGGTGCAATTGGTGTAGTTTCCTTTGAGGCGGAATCCTCATGTGTGGAGATGAGCTCATCATTGCCTCGTGTCTCTTCACCTTGCGGTTGTACATAGTCACCATTTGGCATAGGTGGATCCGCATATTGCGTACCGCTGCGAAGCATGTGCCTAACCGCTTTGACATCCTTGGGATTGTTCTCGGGTTTTGGCGGAAGGGTGCCTAACCGCTTTGACATATTGTGTAGCTTGTTGTGCAACTTGGTTTTCAAGTAATTTGTTTTGAGTTGCCAACATGTCTACCTTTTTGGTCAATTCATCAAACTTTTGGTTTTGACTTGTCATGAAAGTCGCCATCATCAATTCGAGATTGGAATTTGGTTGTGCATTAGAACCATACCCTTGGTTACCATAACCTTGATTTGGTCTATTAAAGTTTGAGTTACCTTGGTTGTTTTGATTTCCTTGGGTTGGTTGGTCATTTTGTCTCCACGAAAAGTTTGGGTGATTTCTCCAACCGGGGTTGTAAGTATTGGAGTAAGGATTGTTATTTGGTTTGAAATTGCCTTGATTAATTGTATTCATTTTCTCAAAACTAACCTCATTACTTACACCACAATTAATTGCTAGATGATCGGTACCACCATAAATTGAACAAGGAAGATGAGAGGAATTGTTTACCGAGTTTACGCTCATTTGATCAATTTTGCGATTCAAAGCGGCAATTTCTGCAGCCAAATTTGGATTCGAATTCACCTCCTTCATTCCCCGCTGCAGGACGATCGGTGTCTCCCTAGGGTTGTGTCATTGGCTTTGGTTGAGAGCCATGTCATCAACCAACTTGTATCCGTCAATAGCCCCTTTATTCATTAGACTACCTCAAGCAGCTGCGTCTAACATACCCTTGTCCTGTGGCAGAAGGCTGTTGTAGAAGATCTGCAATAAATTCCACCCCTCGATACCATGGTGGGGACAGTACATTTGCAGTTCTTGAAACCTCTCCCACGCCTCGCTCATAGTTTATTCTCCTTTCTGTCAGAAATTGTGGATTTGATGGCGCAAGGAGTTTGTTTTGGATGGCGGGAAAAATTTGTTGAGAAAAGCATTTGCCACCTTAGGCCAAGTATTCATGTTCTCGGGTCGTTGACCCCTTATCCAACTTTTAGCCTTATCTGCAAGAGAAAAAGTGAAGGCCATAACTTTAAGATTTTCTGGAGAAACAGTTTGTACCTTAATTGTGCTGCAGATTTCTTCAAAATTGGCTAAATGATGTGTTGCGTCTTCGTGAGGTAGACCATGGAACAGATGACGCTGCACCATGCTAACCCATGCTGGCGGAATTTGGTATTCTTCAGCATTGATAGTAGGTGCCGTATAACCAAGGTGGATTTCCTCAGCCCTAGGTGCTGTAAAGTCTCTCAAGGGGCGATTGGCATCAGCTGCTTTATTGTTTTGTCTATCAACGGCGGCTGCTCGCAAAAGTTGAAGTTCATTGGCCATCTGATCCCGTTCTCTTTGAAGGTTTTCCAAACGAACATTTTCATTTCAAACCGACATGTCTAACCGGCGTGGATTTATACTCAAGAAAGGTCCCCTTGTTGGGTGTTTGTTCCGTCTCTCGTAGAAAAGATGAGTTGATCCTTTCCTAGAAAACCACTCAACCAAATTTGTGGCTTCCGTGGTTGGAGGTTCTTCTGCCAGATTTCAACCTGAAAAATGAGAGAGAAAGAAAGCAAAAGAAAATTAAAAATAATTACTAACTAAATTACTTAGGTCTGAAATAATATTCACCGTTGTCCCCGGCAACGGCGCCAAAAACTTGATGTAAATTTTGCAATACAAGTAATAAATCCTAGTTTATACTCAATTCGGTTGCAAGTGTACAACCTTGTCAAGTAGTACTTAGGGATCGTCTCCACAGGGACAAGTTGGAATATCTTTTCTAACCTAACAATTTAATTTAGTAAAAGAAAATAAAAAGGTTTTTGTTTGTTCAAAAGGTTAATTTGGTTTTGATTAAACTGAATTAAACTAAAGTCTTAAAGCAAAATCTGATTTTTAACAAATATGAGAAATTAGGGTTTCTTAGGGTTCCTATCCACTAGTGTTATGACTAATTGGTTTATTAAATTTGTTATTTTAATTATGAAGGCACAGTTGGAGGTTGTAGGTACAAAGTGATATTTCTATATTAATACCATCTTCAAATTAGAATAAACGTCACCTCTCGGTACTTGGCTATGCTAATCTAAAGTCATTAAGTTCTTACTGTCCCAATTAATCTAGAAAACCGTCTTTCACCTCTCGGTACTTGACACAATTTGTCTAAACTATTAGGCAAAGCCCGTATAAGACAAGCGTCACCTCTCGGTACTTAGCCTATCAAATACCCTATTCTTTATGGTCAGGACTTAATATTTAATTTCTCAATTGCAAATACCAAATCTTAAGATTTCATACGATTTCGATTAAGTCTTCACAATCAATTAAAATAAAGAATAGATCATAACAAAGAACAATAACATATAAAATAAAACCAACTAAATCATAACAAAAGTTTCAAGTACAGCCCTAATTAACCCTAGAAAAGCCTTTAGCCAGTCATGGCTAAAGCACAAATGAAATTAAAAGAGTTAAAAGAGTTCCAAAGGAAAGAAAATAATAAAACCGGTTGATCGATGATGTTCTTTTTCTCCCTTCTTCTCTCTTTCTTTCTTCCCTTGTTAAAACCAGAAATTCTCTCTAAAAAAACGTCCCTTCTCTGTTGTACAAGTTTCCTTTTTATACCCCTCGCAAAACCTAAAAATAAATCACTAAAAAAATTGCAAATTCGGGCTCTGAACCGACTTATTGCGAGCCGCAATAACATCTCTTGCGGGCCGCAATGAGTGGAGGCAGTTAATTTGTCGTGCAGAAAACTGTAGAAGTCATTACGGGCCGCAATGGGTATGGTTGCGGGCCGCAATGAATGTGCAGGAATGAGGCTCTGACTTGTTTTGTTTCAGGCCGCAATGGGCTTCATTTCGGGCCGCAACAACATTGACAGTTGCTCCAATCTTCGTGCTGACTTGCTACAAATCACCCGTTTTGCTCCGTTAAGCTCCAAACACTTGATTACCTGTAAAATAAACATAACTAGAGCAGTAACTTGAACTTTCGGACATTTCTAACCTAATCAAACCTAATCTCAACAAAACTTGGCTTAATTCACATAACAAACCCTAGGTTTCAATAGATATAATTTTGGCTTATCATTCATTATATCATGAAAATATATCAATTTATTTTATCCGGCTCCACAGTTGAATTGATTATGTACATTAAAAAAATAGATTATTTACAAATTATTAATTAAAATTTTATCCTAACTACTTTTCTTAGAATAAACGAGCCATAACTAAGATAAAAATAAACAAAATATTCAAACAATACATATGAGTTTAACATATTACATAGTAAAGTGTGTATTATATTATCTAATTTTTCTTTAATTATATCACTTTTTTAATTTAGAAAAAGAAAAAGAAAAATACATACCTTGATTTATGTTATCTAATTGATATATTCAAGTTAATAAAACAATAATAATATTATTATTATCAATCCACTAGCGTGGGTCATAAATTTTGCTTCTCTTAGAGGCCATTGACATGGACTTAATTTGTACGGTATGGATACATTTAGTACATAAAACTCCTGTGACTGGTGTTGCGTCGTTTGACGGTGTGAACATGAGATTACGTAAATTAAATGAGATATATCATTCGGTGAATTAAATATTTTTGCCTGATTTCACGGTGCTCTTACCACACAAATTTTAAGAAAGTTGATGCCCCAACATGTTTATAAATATAGTAACAAGATTCGTGAATTATTCGCGAATAATTCGTGAATTATTTGAATTTGAACCTTCTACGAATCAATCCGCGAATAAAACGTTAATTCGCGAATTAAACGAATTATTCGCGTATTATTCGCGAATTTAACGAATTTTACGTATTAAACGCGTTTTATACGGAAAAAGTCGCTTGTTTTCGTCTGGCAATGAAAAAGAGTTACACGCGTTTTGAACTTTTGCCTTCTCTTTTTTCGAAAAAGCAAGCTACAAGCCAAAAAGCGACACGTTTGAAATTTTGATTACTTTGAGGCAACATAATAAATTAATATAAAATTTTCGGTGTCCACAAAATGCTTTTTCTGGTATAGTCCTTTAATAATAAATTAATATATAATTTTGCATGGTTAACCTTTCATTTCTGAGATTTTACACACTAAATGTATAATACCGAATCATTGCCGAATTATACCCGAATCACGAATTTTTGACCTCGCCGAACCGAACCCGAATTATTGATTTGTCACTATGTTTATAAACATGATATCATCTCTGTTAATTTTAAGAAAGTTGGTTACCTTTGATATTTTATTATGAATTAAAAAAAAAGTTTGCAAACAAAGTTGGAAAAGAGCAAAGAGAGAGCATCTAAATCATTAATAGATTATTTCCTTTTTTAGATAGATCAGATTATCCTCAGTCCATTTCAAATCTCTATTTCTATAAAGAAAAAAATGTACACAAATCTTATAAGGATGAATATTGACCAAATCGTGTCTAGATTCGTTTAAAATTTTCGTATACAGATTCCGATAGAAATAGTCTCAAACATAAATATAAATTTTATATTATTGAATACAAATATGAATATGAATATACTTCATTTAAACTAAAATTATCGCATGATAAAAAAAATACATATTATATGTATATTGACAAGATCAACGACACAATGTTTCTACACCAAATTGGTAGTTAAAAATGTATATTAACTACAACAAATTATCATATTATTAATCAAAATATAATACTACTACTACCATTATTATTTTTAATGATAATAATACTACGACAACTATTTGTTAATATTTTTAAGGCACTCAAAATAGTAGCAGTAAGGATCGATGACGATGGTATTAATAATAATGATAAAAGTAATAAGGATGATGATCTTGATAATAATAATTGATATCAATATTTATATTATAATACTATTAAAAACAATTAAATATGATAATACTATATTATTATTAATGTTACATTTTATAATAAGGACTGAAAATAATAATAATAATATATATATTATTATTATTATTATTATTATTACTAAGAAACCTTAACTGCACAAATTCGGATAAATATACAGATCTAAGATGGTGTAGGGTCAATTACATCAGAGATTCCAGAGTCAATTATTAAATAAATAATATAATTACCATAAAAATTGACAAAATTAATAAATAGTTTTTTTTGTATAGAAAGACTAAATGAATAAATAATTAAGTGCAAGAAATTTGGTCTTCTTCCAGAATATGAGAATTGTCTGAAATTGACAGAATATACCCCTCTCCTCTGTATATGTTATATAATTTAAAACGATAATTAAAAATCTGACATGGAGATTGTTTTAACTTGTGGGGACTCCCTCTGCATTGAGTATGAACTAAAGCAAGCAACAAAGTTGACCAGATTACCTATCTCCACTACTAAAAGAGGGAACCGGTGGGTGTCTTCTTTTTCTATTTGCGCATATAAATAAAAATTAAGATCTATTTGGAATATTTGCGGATATAAAACCCGCAAACGATCTAACATTGACGAGTCATATCATCGGAGAACCATCAATGAGAGAGAAATCCGGGATTCGTATCTGCGCTCTTTTTTCTTATTTCTGATTTCTGATAGCAGTACCAGTGACCTGTTTTACTGATTAGGAAACCGGAAACCCCATGTGTAAGTCATTAATTGAGTGTGTTTGGTCAATCCGTTTTATTTCCGGCATTTTTATTAATACCCTAAAAAAAAAAACAAATTATCATATCTGCCCTCACCCCAAAATTATTTTTAAAACTGCCCTAACCGCCCAGCCTCTGGGCGGTCCATATCCATAGCAGACCGCCCAGTCACTAGACGGTCTGCTATGGATCTGAACTGCCCAGTGGCTGAGCGGTTAGGGCAGTTTTAAAAATAATCTTGGGGTGAGAGCAGATTTGATAATTTATTTTGTTGTAGGGTATTAATAAAAATGCCGGGTTTTATTTTATTATTGTTCTGAGATATACCAGCAGATAAGGTCTATCTATTTTTATGATCAAACATTCCAGATCAATAAAGTCCACTATCCAGCGTGAGCAAATAAATACAAACTTAAAGAAACCCAGCATGTGACCCCTAACATTAATAGCTAAAGGTGGTAGTTACTTTTTCGCCTTTTGTAAGCAAATAATTCGCTTTTGGATATGCGTGAAATTGAGAACTGATGCACAAAAATAACTCTAGTTTTATAATAAGATTATCCAAGAATATTATTTGTAGTTACTAATAATACTGATCCGAAAAAAAAAAAAAGGAAATGTGGAAACATGAAAGAATGAATTCTTTTTATTAGAAAATTTCATATTCACAAACAATTTTTGAGAGATAAGACTTACAAAAATTATGCCTGAGAAGTAAGAAGCCTTTAATTATGCAAAATGGGTGGGGATTTTGTCCAAACGGCTTTGGAAAAATGACATAAACAACTATGAAACAAGAGGAGGGATCCACTTACAACAAATTTGAGTTACAACAAAGTTACAACATTCATTTTTTTCATTTTCAAAGTCCAAATCGTCGATCCAACCGTTCAACATGATCATCTAAATAAAATGTACTTGCAGATCAAATTTTATATTTTTTTGAATTTTTTTACTATTTATTAAGATGGGTACAAAATTCAATGGTCTAAGTATGGCTATTTTTTGTAAAATACTTAATAAATAGTAAAAAAATTCAAAAAAATATAAAATTTGATCTGCAAGTACATTTTATTTAGATGATCATGTTGAACGGTTGGATCGACGATTTGGATTTTGAAAATGAAAAAAATGAATGTTGTAACTTTGTTGTAACTCAAATTTGTTGTAAGTAGATCCCTCCTCATGAAACAAATACAGTAAAGACATTTTTTTTAATAAGAGGTTAGACATCAAGTTATCTATTTGTCTAATATCTGCAAGAAATTCTCTATTCAAATTTCAAACTTGTGACTTTTCACATGAAAAATATTATTTTTTGTCATTAGATCAAATACTGTTCTCGCAGATAATTTATTTTTGTAGACTTGTTTCAAATAAGAGGTTTTTTAATTTTGATGAAAATGCTCCTAGAATAGGATAAAAAAATATCAATAGATTCTTATTCAGATTTGCTTTCTGATATGAACTTTTTAGATACAAATGAAGATGTATAAATGTACTAAACATACATGAATACGTATGTACATATATGATTTTAATTTTTGGAAGAAAATTTGGATATATGTTTAGTTTAGCAATATATTTTTGTGTTACAACTAACAATTTTTTATTGAAAAAAGTTATCTATGATGTACATTGGTTTATAGATGTTAGTTTAAAAAGTTATTTAAATATTCTTTGTCAGAGATGTCAGGGATTCATTATTTAAGTTTTTGTTTTTTTTTTTTCAAAAATAGAAGAATTCAAATATTTTTTATATTTACCTAGAAGTGACTTTGGAACCGGGATCAATAACTCATATTCAATTTATTTTTTTCCAATAACACACAAAGAAATATTTTAATTTTTCTTACAGCTGCGAAAAATCCGGTCTGAAAAATGTTGATTCGGGTTATTTGTCGCAGTCTTTCTAATAAATCAAATTATATAGTATTCCATCTATTTTCAAATAAATATATAAAATATTTTTAATATTTCAATACAAAAAATAAATAAATTATAACATTTTTTTTAAACATACAATCGGGAACATAATTCCCGGATTTTATGTTTTTTAATATAAAAAAATAGAACCAGGAAATATTTCCGGTCCTAGACGGAGATTAATTTTCCTGTTCCAGGTTCTAGGAATCGGAAATTTAATCTTCGGTTTTGAAGAGGCTGGGATCGGAAATTTTTTTTTTTCCGGAAAGGAGGCTTAAAACCGGAAACAAAGTTTCCGGTTTGGACATTTTTCGAATTATTCTGCGTCAGAGTGTACATAGATTGTGAAATTGTTTAATTATTTTGAATATTAATAAAAATTTCGGCATGGCGCCTCTTTATTTCTTTTTTAATGGGTGTTTGGGATAACATGACGTCGCACTTACTTTTATTTTTAGACGGAACTTTAGTACAATATAGCGTCCGAGTGAGACGCCATACCGTATATCTATTTTTTTTTATTTTTGAAAATACCGTTCAACCTTTCTCATTTTTAATTTTTTGTTTCTACTTACTATGAACAAAAATTTCTGTATTATCATACCCTCATTAATCAGTCCTGTGTAAAAACAAATATAATGATATAACCACTGGCCAATCCGCGTCGGAGCCGTTTTCACCCTTTTCTTGGTAGATACTAATCCGACGTATCTGAAAATCCTCATATATTGTGCGGCTCATAAATTTCTCTGTTAAACCCATAAATTGTGATAATTGAATATCCTCTTATATAAGTAAATCTTTGTTTTTTTCTTTTTGGATTTCTTATATAAGGAACCTGCGCCTGCGGACAAATAGACAATCATTGAGATGCTTAAAATGAGCTGTCAGACAGTGGGTGCGGCCTCGTTATTTGTCGCGTTGCGTATGAACGGAAGACTAGATAGAGTGAGCCGCACCCTCGGATTGGATTGTTCATTCTTGGAATACGACCGTTTTGGTTGACTCAAAAGTCTACCAATTATTGACGCAGGGCTACATCCTTCATCCTTGCCGTGGGCTGCTACTGTCCGTAAGTCTGTGACCGTGTAACAGTCGGCAACTGTTTAGTGCGGCCGGTGGTGACATAAGTTTTGCAGAAGAATAAGAGTTCAATCGGTGACTATCACAAAAATTATTGCGTATATTTCTCATCTCAATATATATTTTTATCTTGATTTAACATTAAAAATAAAAGGGTCAAGTGAAATTTGAGTTAGAGGATCAAGTGAAATTTAACTTGATCTGAACTAGTCTGAATTCTTATTTAACGGTCCAAATCCAAATTCAAAATTTGAGTTAGAGGATCTAAAGAATCTCGGAACTCCCTCTTTTCCAAGTTGCAGCATCAAGTCAATCCCGATATAAAGTTTGGCAGCAAAACTAGGGTGTGATGTGCTCATCAAGAGGGGTTGGTGAGCACACCTCTAAAAGGCTATCAGATTGACTTCCAACGACGAATCCAAACCGTTGAAATCCATCTATTTCGTAAGTGATGCATGTATATGTAAAACTTTTAAAGTTTCGAATTCATTTAGTACATGGTCAAGCGGTAAAAAAAATGATGAAAAATGAATACATAAAACAATTTAAAAAATAACTTATAAAATATTCATTTTTTTTACCGCTTGACCATGTGCTAAATAAATTCGAAACTTTAAAATTTTTGCATGTACATACATCACTTACAAAGTAGATGAATTTCAACAGTTTGGATTCGTCGTTAGAAGTCAATCCGATAGCCTTTTGGAAGTGCTCACCAACCCCTCTTGGTGAGTACATCACACTCTAATTTTGCTCAAAGTTTGGATGCAATTTCATGGACATCATTTATATTTTTGCTAACTGACTTTAGAGTCAAATATTTAGTAGGATTTAACAAATTTCTGGAATAAGATATTATTTTATAAGTTTTTGAATTTAAAATATATTTTTTATAATAACATGAAAATAAAAATGTTTTTTTAAATTTTTTTGAGTCAGAAGATAACAAGTTCTACCTTCTAATCATATGTGGCTCTGTCTCTACGTAAAACAATAGCACAAACAATAAATTAATTTATAACAACTTTTAAATATATTTTGAAAATTAAAACAACTACGATCTTGCCAATAACACAAGAATCTATTCTTAAACAACGTATTTTATCTATCACTTACACGGATGGCCACATCAGCTGCCAAAGTAAAAATAAATATAAAATCTGATCCGGTCTTGCTTTTCAAACATCGCTAGCTTGGTTGAAATTTTAATTCCCAAGATTCCTGATCCCGAAATATAATTCATTATTTGAGAAACAATTTTTGGGTCAACTTGTGTAGCGAATCAGTTACAATTGATGAACAAATCGATAGACAAATGAAATTATCGAAAATGCTTCAGAAAAAACTTCAAAAATAATTGAGCAAACCGTTCCAGCGCCGGATTCCTTAGAAACCTAGTTGCATCTTCAAAGTCAAAATAGTAGACAAAATACCCATTATGACCGGACAAATATCCTCTCCATTACTGTAAAAGATTCCCTTTACTTTACGGTTTGAGATTAACTCGCAATCGCTTTGGGATTCGGGCTGATGGAGGGGCAGTATTATTGGACTTTAAAATTCGTGCCAAGTTAAAAATAACGGTCCAGATCAAGTAATTGTAAAAGATTCCCTATTACGGTACCGGGGAAGATCTTAATTCATTATGACCTATGGTACGAAAGAAACTTGACACGAAATTAATGCGAATCTGACTAAATTGCTTGGTTGATGGAACTTTTGTACGCAACTAATTTTAGTTATTATCTAATTGCATGGTTACAATCTTAGAATAATAAAATTAACATTTGTTTTATTAGAATAGTTTGTTTTAACTTTTTGTGAGAATAACTTGTTCTAATAAGACAAATAAGTTTAATTTTCTATTCTAGCTATTCTAACTCAATCAAATACTGAGTAGTTTGTTATTCTCAATCCAACAAACATACCCTAAAGTTTTCATAAAAATATACTCGTGAAAATAAAATTTCAACTCTGAAATTGTGAGGAACAAGTATAAATATTTAATATATTCATTCTTACTTTAAAATCTGAACAAAAAGATTTTGAGCAAAGCAAAATACAATTTCATGAACACTAAACGTGCAAGTATAAACACTTATTTTTTTTTTAAGGTTGGCGGGGAACTGCCAACAAATTTTATAAGGAAAAAGGTGTATTTATTACAAATAACTCAGAATTAAGGG
The DNA here is from genome assembly GCA_025461045.1 of Carex parvula. Lineage (NCBI taxonomy): Eukaryota > Viridiplantae > Streptophyta > Magnoliopsida > Poales > Cyperaceae > Carex > Carex parvula. Next base: position 44,008 of record JAJGRW010000790.1, read on the forward strand.
ACCCCCCCCCGCTCTCACCTAGTGCCATTTGAGTGTATAAACACTTATTGCATTCTTTCTTTCTTTGGATGGTCGGTGGCAATTTGATATATTGATAAAAAAAGTTTAATTACAAAGGTTTCTAAATAACAAAATTAAATCCTCCTCATTTTATATGTTTTGACAAAAATTTCAACCGCAGTCGGTCAGCAATTTGAAACTAACTAGACGTTCCTTAGCCATCTCTCAATTTCTATTGCCGTGTCATTTATCAGACGGGGCACCTCTTTTCGGATGTTCTAGAAAAGTCTTTTATTTTCTCTCTCTCCACAAAGGCCCAGGCTCCTGTTGCCCAAACCACATCCCAAAGCTTCTTTCGAAGGCGTGACAGGTCTTGTCTTACCAGTAACCAAAACCTTCGAACCTCTGCCTCCGCTAATTGAAAAATTGTACTGCGCTGTTATGCCTCTCAAGAATCGCAATGGGTAGTCACACTCCCATAGCAAATGGTTTCTAATCTCCACCATATCTATTGAGTATAGATTACACCCTGTTATAACCGCACATCCCCCTCTAGTGAGTACCTATGTAAGGATTTTATTATCCAGCATTAGTCAAATGAAATTTTTTATCTTCATTGGCACCTTAATCTTCCATAGTATAACTTGCGTTGCAGACAAAATACCCCTCGAGTGCATAGTATGGTAGACCGAAGCACATGTAAATTGTCCTGACTGTACCCATCTCCATTTCTTAGATCCTCCTTCAGTTCTTACCAAGCTCGTGTAAAAATCTAGCAACGCCGCTAATTCATTAACAAAGAAGGAGGCTTTGGGCCTTAGGGATATTAACTGTCCCGGATTAGAGATGCCCTGTAATGAAAGAATCGTGCATGGCCACAGCCCGTCCCTGCCTGATTCAATCCTCCAAAGCCATTTAGTCAGTATGGCATCATTTTGTCGACTCAGATCAATAATACCTAGACCTCTATTTATCTTCAAGGCACACATCATTTCCCAGTTAACCAGGCAATTGATGCTCTTACATGACCCATTCCCTCTCCAAAGAAATTTCCTCCTCATTTTATCTATATGCATGATAACTCCAACTAGCAACTTGAATGCTTGCATGTAATGCAATGTCATTGCCGATAAGACTGCTTTGACCAGCGTAATTCTCCCTCCATATGACAGTAAGTTTGAGGTCCATCCTTCAATCCTGTTTTGCACTGCCGCAATTATCGATTGATAGTCAATTTTCCTCAGTTTTTTAATTGATAACGGCAACCCTAAGTACATGATCGGTAGGTGTGAAGAGGGACAGGCCAGAATAGGTAAAGGCTGTAGTAGTCCATGTGGAATGGCTATAGGGACGAATGTACATTTTGCTCTGTTTATTCTTAACCCGGTCAATTATGTGTACACATATAGGACATGACTTATGATTTTGAGGGTAGTGGGGTGTGCCTCGCAGATAATGAGAGTGTCATCTGCATACTGGATTACTTCCGGTTGTATCCTAACATGGATCGGTATGAGGCCATTCATGTTTCGGAGGAACCGATGTAGAGAATCAGCTACAAGGATGAATAGCATAGGGGAGAGGGGATCTCCTTGTCGTAGTCTCTTTTGTGCCTGAAAAACCTAGTCATCTCTCCATTAACCTTGATTGTTGAAGATGATGATCACAATAGACTGAGTACTAACGATGTCTATCCCGGAGGGAAGCCCCTTTCGATCAGGAGATTCATTATTAGATTCATTCATAATACCTATAGTTTCATATTTTAGCACACAAAGTTTAGAAAAAAATTAGAATTCAGATTTCCAATGCTATGCAAGTTGAAGTAAGTTTAAACATTTGCATAGTACATACAAATATATCCCAGTATACATATAAATATTCATACAGATTTGGATGCTAGGTTTGAGTGCGGGAACCGAATCTGTAGAGAGAGGCGGATTACATTCAATTAGCGGGGTTAATTGATTCTCATTTATTTTCAAAGTTTTTGTACTTATGTATGATTTTATATATAGTTTAGAGTAAATGCTACAGATATTATAAAATTGACTCCGTTCGTAGTATGAAAATTTTATATGATTGACTTCCATTCACGTTTGATACCAATAGCTTGAAAGTATGGCCCCGTTCCTGCCTACAGGTGGGCGGAAAAATCCTGTCCATTGGGTCTATCCGTTCAACCCTTCTATGTTTGCTTTGATTTGAAGAGTCATAATAGTTCTTAAAATTCAAATACTCTCCATACTTCAATTATAATTGCATCTCTTCAAGTACAAAAAAAATGGCAGACGAGCAAGATATTTTGATGTACTTTTTTTGTTAATTTTAGAATACAAACAGACCGTTAAATAATACTAAAAATAATAATAGTCAGGAAAAAAAATAAAAACTGAGGATTTTAACTACTAACACTCATCAAGGTATCTTGAGCGGTGACATATATATGATCTCCAAGGCATGTTGATGAGACTTGTCTTTAAAATTTTAATATATTGAGAAAAAAAACGAAGGATATAATTCGGGTTTAATTTTGTGATACATCAATGACTTAATTAAAATGGTTGTAGGCTTTCTGATTTTGTTATCTCCAGCTTGTTAGAAATCTTATATATATATATATATATATATATATATATATATATATATATATAGACAGTGGCTAAGATCAAAGTGGTATGACCAAGGCATTTGGTGCTACCAAGTCGTTTTTGGATTTTCAAAGTCCAAACGGTCGATCTAAACCGTTAGATGTGATCTCTATATTAAAATCTGCTTGGAGACCAAATTTTACATTTTTTGGAATTTTTTTACTATTTTTTAAGCCACTTTGAAAATTGCTGATCACATGGTCCAGAATTTGGTTGCACTGTTTTTACTGTTCACCCGGATCTGTCTTTTTCAAAGTGGCTTAAAAAATAGTAAAAAAATTCCAAAAAATGTAAAATTTGGTCTCCAAGCATATTTTAATATAGATTGAACATCTAACGGTTTGAATCGACTATTTGAACTTTAAAATTGCAAAAACTAATTAGTAGCACCAAGGCCTTGGTCATACCACTTTGACTTTAGCCACTCTCTCTCATACCTCATGTCTTTCATACTTCATCATGCCTTATGTTTTATATCTATGTTTTCAAAGTTCAAATTGTCGATCCGAACTACTGAGATTTAGTTGCGGTGTGTTCACTTTTCTATCTGTGATACGCACATAAATATATATTTAAATATCACTGTGCACGCATTATGAATGGAGAAATCGACCATTTTCCACTCACAAATCGCCCAATTAGAAGTTTGAATGTTTCTCCCACACGCTACATTTTTTAATTTTTTAATAAAAGATAAAATGAGAACTTTTAAACGTAAAAAGACAATAAACTAGGTTAAGTTGTGAGATTTTAAATTTTAGAAGGGTACATACTCCACCACCTCCAAGGGCATGTATTGGGGAAGAGGGATGGCATCTTCGATGACAGGCAACCATTCTTCAGCAGCAGCCTTAAGCTTCTTCTTCATAGCTCCTGACCAATACAAAACCAGAGATTTGATAAGTAGAATGAGGTTTCTAGCAGAGGAAGGAGAACAATCATTAAAGCATCTGTCATTCCTGTGTTTCCACAGTGACCAGCATACTGCACTGAGTACAATTAGGAATCCATTCTTGTGCATTGAATCAAGGGTATAAGCAAAGTCTAAGAGATCTTGTAAGATAGACCAGTGGTGCATTATATGTTGGCTTTTTCCTAACCAAAACCATACCTGTTGTGCATATGAACAAGTGAGAAACAGATGGTCTATAGTTTCAGTGTTTTGGCAGAAGTAACATTGTGTATCACTTAACCATCCTCTAATAAGAAGATTGTCTTTAGTCAGAATTTTCCCATGTTCAACCAACCACATGAACACTTTGATTTTTGGTGGAATTGGAAGATTCCACCACATCATAGCTCTACTAGGCTGTATACCCCTAAAATTAAGCATATTATAAGTGGAATGAGTAGAAAACTTCCCTGAGGGGTGCCATCTCCATTCTATAAGGTCTTGTGGCAGTGTAAAGGAAGTGCTACTAATGACATATAAGAGGTCTGTCCATTCAATTCTATCTAGACCTAGTAAAGTAGTCCTAAATTTAACCATTTGTCCTTGTGACAATATCACATCAGAGAGAAGGATATTGGTGTTTAAACATTTCTGGTAGAGGCTAAAATATGTAACAGCTAAGGGACAGTCATTATACCAAATGTCTTTCCAAAACCTGATTTGTGTTTGAATACCTGGTGTATAGGATACTCTAATATCACCTAGCTTATCTAAAGATAAAAGAGTTTTCCAAAAGGAGGAACTGGTTGCTGTCCCTCCTGCATATTTATGTAAGATCACAGTTTTCCAGGTACCCTGGTAACAATTATTTTTAAGTTTCCACCACCATTTAAGAAGTAATGAGAGATTCATTTGTTTCAAGTCTAAGATACCCAATCCCCCAAATTGTTTGGCTATACAAGCTGCCTTCCAATCTAAAAGAGAGTATTTTTTTTTTGGAGAAGAACCTTGCCAAAGGAACTTTCTCCTAATTTTGTCTATTTAATGGAGAACAGTAGAAGGCAATTTATATACTGACAATGTATACAAGGGAATGGAAGACAATACTGAGTTGAGAAGTGTAATTCTACCACCAATTGATAACAGCTTACCTTGCCAATTTTTTAACCTACTCTCTATTTTATCTATCAGAAATTGCCAATCTACTATTTGAAGTTTCTTAAAATGTAAAGGTAATCTTAAATATTTAAAAGGGAAGGTCCCCCATTTACATCTAAAAATTTGAGACAATGATGAGCTTGTATTTACATGAATTGGATACATTTCTGTTTTATCATAGTTCATTTTGATGCCTAATAAAGCTTCAAAAGCTAGCATAGCCCACCATGCTGCCTCTACATTCTCCTCCTGAGCAGCCAGGAAGAGAATGGTATCATCAGCATAGTGGCAGTTTGTTATGCTCTTATGGTCTATACAAGGAGGCCCTAAACCTTGAATTACATTGCACTATCTACCCTTAGTGAATATCTTACTTAAGGTATCAGCTGCCAGTATGTAAAGAAAGGGAGACAATGGGTCTCCTTGTCTCACCCCCCTTTGGCAGTAGAAATAGTCAGTCAGCTCCCCATTAATAATCAAACAAGACTGAGAGCTATATATACAGCCAACTAGTTACCCATTGTATCCATTTATTACCAAAATTTCGACTTTCTAAAACTTCTAGAAGATAATCCCAATGTATCTTATCATATGCTTTTTCAAAATCAACTTTCACAACTACTCCTGGTTGGTGCATAGTATGACAGGAATGGAGGATTTCTTGACTAAGTATGACATTATCTAGAATGAATCTATTTTTAATAAAAGCAGCTTGACTAATGTCTATGATTCTAGGCATAATAGTTTCTAGTCTAAGTGTTAGAAGTTTAGAGAGTATTTTAAAGCTACAATTAACTAAACTAATAGGTCTAAATTTCTTAATAAGCTTAGCATCTTTTTCCTTAGGGATAAGACAAATACAAGACTTATTGATCTTATGCAAATCTAATGTATTTTCATAAAAGTAATGGGTAAGAAGCATAAGATCTGATTTAACAACCTCCCAGAAAAACTGGTAAAATTTAAAGGTAAAACCATCAGGTCCAGGAGTGCCATTGGGTTCAGAGGCAAAAACTGCTTTTTTGAGCTCGGCCTCTGTAAATGGCCTTTCTAGCTCCCATTGTTCTAAGTTAGTTAATTTGTCTGCTGGATCCCAGAAATTGGGAGTGAGAAAGCCAAATTTATCACCCTTGGTTCCTAATAGATCTTTATAGTAAGTAACTATATGAGATTTAATATCAGTTAAGTTGTTAGTAATTTGCCCATTAATTTCTAAGGTATTAATCCTGTTTTTTTTTGCCCTATGAGAAGCTATAGTATGGAAATATTTAGTGTTAGCATCCCCTTCCTCTAACCAGTGTTGTTTGGAAAGCATTTTCCAATGTGCTTCCTCTTCTTGGTAAATAGAATCTAATTTATTTTTGCAAGTGAACCATGTATTTTCTTCTTCAGAGTTGAACTCTCTTTCTTCTCTAATGAGTTCAAGAACATGCAGGATGTTTAGTAATTGTGTTTTTTCTTTTTTCTTTTGACCATAGAAATTTTTTGTCCACCCTCTGATTCTTTTTCTAACATGTTTGAGTTTTTTATTCCAACTTTTAGCTATATTGGGCAGTTTTAAGGGGGATTCTTGCCACCATTTAGGTAGCAGTTCAACAAAGTCAGGTTGGTCAGTCCAAGAAGGGTCAAACCTAAATACATTAGGTGAAGGGGAAGCATTGTGGTGGTCTGCATCAACAGGGGACAGTGGTCAGAGGCAAGACAATTGAGATCACTAACTAAACTGTGAGGGTATTGTTGGTCCCAAGCAATGGAAGTAAAAATTCTATCTAGAAGAGCAAAAGTTCTACCATTGGACCATGTGTATTTCCTATTACTTAATTTGTGTTCAATTAGGTGATTATCATTGACAAATTTATTAAACTTTCTACTAATAGTACTATCAAAGTTGGATTCTGTTTTATCTGTAGCTTTTCTCAGGGCATTAAAGTCTCCACAGAGAAACCATAGATCTTTTGTATCATCTCTAACCTGCTTTAATTCTTCCCAAAAAAGGTTTTTGAGGTTATGTAAGACTGGGCCATAAACAATGGTAACCCGCCAAATCATACTATCTAATTTATGTTCTATAATGACATCTAGGCAAAATCTATGTAAAGAGTGATGTAAAATTTTGATCTTATTGCTATCACAGCCAAATAAAATGCCTCCAGACCTTCCTAATGAAGGTAGCCAGAGCCACTGATCAAGTTTAGTAGAGATACTTTCTAAGCATCTAGTAGTGAAAGTTTCTTTCTTAGACTCTTGAATAGCTACCATATCTATTTTATTATCTAAGAGTAATTCTTTTAAAATCTGTCTAGTTCTACTAGAGTTAAGGCCTCTACAATTCCAATTTAGTATATTCATGAAAGTGTTTCTTTATCCTTATTTGGATCTGCTACAGGGACTAAGTGTTCAATACTAAGACTAATGAGTTGTGTACTATCCCTAGGAGCACTAAGTAATTGCCTAATGACCTGTTCAAAACTACATCTCTCCATATGTTTAATATTAGAGATAATGATCCTACTTTCTTCTACTGAGTTGCCTAATCTAATTTGATATACTTGAAATAGATTAATTATCTGATCTACAGTGAGTCTAGCATAAGGAAATTTGGTTATAATGGCCATACCTGAGGAGCTAGTGCCTGCTGCTTCTTTCCTCTTCCTGGCTTTGCTCATAGCAGAGGCTGGGTTATCCTGGGTTTGCACTCTGAGACTTCTTCTAGGCTCTTGTCCAGGCTGCAGGGATCTAATGTCAGAGACTGCTGGGGTGACTACAGGGGCCTCTGAATCTGAGAGACAGATAGCCTGGGCTGGTGATGACCCAGGGCCTTGACTCTGTCTCTGCCTTCTACTTCTTCTCACACTTACTGCTGTACCAGTGCTGGGAGTGTTTTTGGCTCTTTTCAGAGGGGCACTAGAGAGCCCAAATTTTTTCTTAATGTGTACAGCCTTAGGTTTTGGGGAAGTTTTGGGTTTCCTACCCCAAGTGTATTTCTTTTTTGGAATAGAGTTAGGTACATGACTAGCAGTAGGTTTAGGAGAAAAGAAGTTTAATCTGTGTGCTTTAGCTAAGACTAGTTCTTCATCACTATCTAGCTCCACACTAGGAGTGTGAGGAGAAGGGATCTGAGGGGAGAGATGAGGTGGGGAGTGTGGAGTTGGTAAGGTAATGAGGAGAGGAAGTGGTGCAGAAGGGAAACCAGGTAAAGGGGGAAGAGTAAGAGTGTTTTGGAGCCTTAGGTTTTTTGGAAGAGTAAGAGAAGATCCCATTAATTAGAGAATTTAATTGTGAATGAATTGTTTATTAATACTGATCAAGTGGTTTTAACCCGTTGTTCTAACTAATTATATTATAAACTTTTGGATTCGTTCCCTATGAAGTATGAACGGTCAAGCATGAAAAAAAAAAAAGATAATAGAATCTATGCATCATCTTGAACCTAATAAGAGGAAAAATTAGAATATTTGTATACTACTACCAAGGAATCCCTTTTGTCTTTTTAATAGTGACAAGCTAGCATGTCCTCTTAAATTAAGCAAAAAGGAAATTAATTCGCACACAGTTGAAATTTTAGAATAATTATTTTACACGTCAAAATCTGCTTATTGCGTTAGAAATCGGACCAATCTTAAAGACCAAACAGTGATTATAATTTTTACTATAAAGATTTTACACGGTGTTCTTCTTTTTCAAAACTTAAGACAAAATATCTTCTCTGTAACTTTTTTTTAACAAAATGTCTCTGTAAGCTCCACTTTTCTCCTCTCTTCCTCTCCCTCCCACTCATCTCTTTTACTCATCTTTATTTTTTGTTGAAGTAAAAAAATATAAATGTGATATGAAAAAATAACATTTCATTTATTGTTGAAGATATGCATAAATGTAAAGGTTGAAAATTCAAAAGATTACATTTGAAGTATACTATTGTATATTCTCTCTAAAAAAATATATATTGTTGGATATAAAAAGAACATACTTTTGAAATTAATTTGGAATATCTAGTTCATAACAGGTAGGTATATGTAGTTCATAACATCGTTATTTTTGAACCTTTTAATCTCTTATGAATCGAGGAATTTATTTCTTCAAAGAATGTGATGGATTTTTCCAAGATCAATGTATAATATAATAGTAATGGAAACTTGTATTACTTGTGATTTGGAAAGAAAGCATCCTATCTATTGGGATCAAATAACCTTAGATATCCAAGCATATATATAAACAAAACATTTATGCAAATACGGTCAAACCTGCTAGGCCAACTACTTTTAAAGAAAATAGAAGCGGGAATCACAGACTTCTACTTGAAGAATTTTAATTTCCAAATTAATTTATCTGCTAAATTAAATCCACTTGTTTTTTAATACATCAGCAAGCAAGCAAGCAAATTCTACATCAATTAAATCCACTTGTTTTTTATTGGAATAGTTTACGAGTTGAAAATTGCCTCAAGATTATGTAATTTCAATCCTATAATTGTTTTTTTCTCATATTATGAAAGAGAACCAGAAATAAACTTATATATATGAGCGACTTGTGTCTACAATAATGTAATCTTTTGATTTTTCAACCCTTTTACATGTATACATATCATCAACAATAAATCTAGAGACACATACAACATCAGCAAGCAAGCAAATTCTACATCAATTAAATCCACTTGTTTTTTATTGGAATAGTATACGAGCTGAAAATTGCCTCAAGATTCTGCAATTTCAATCCTATAATTGTTTTTGTCTCATATTCTGAAAGAGAACCAGAAATAAACTTATATATATAAGTGACTTGTGTCTGCAATAATGTAATTTTTGTATTTTTCAACCCTTTTACATGTATACACATCATCAACAATAAATACAATTAATGTTATTTGTTAATATCACATTTGTATTTTTTACTTGAACAAAGAATATAGAGGAGTAAAAAGGGAGGAGTGGGAGGGAGAGAGAGGAGAAAAGTGGAACCCACAAGGACATGTTGCTAAGAATTTTGAAGTGAGGGCATTTTGTTCTAAGTTTTGAAAAAGAAGGCCATCATATAAAATTTCCCCTTGAGCAGGGATCAAACTAGAAAATTGAGATTTTGGGACCGAAAGAATAAGTGTCATGTAAATTCAATTTATGAGGAAGACTATTAGTAATAAATTTTGCAAAAATTAAATAATTCAAAGGATAAAAATACAAAAATTCAATTTATTATGACCCGCCCCTAGCTATTAGCCAGGACGGATGTATAGCCAAGTCAATGGATGCTTAATCATTTCATAATTATTATTTTTAATTATATATATTGAAATTTAATTTAATTTTCTATTTTTTAAATTTCTATATAGTTCAGCCCTCTCGGTGCTAAATGCGTAATTGCACCTTAGTGGTTAGAATTTCAATTTTGTGGTTGTGAAAATATAAGTTTAAATCTTACAAGCCACACATTTATGCATATTTCGTTTTCACATCTCCAATCAAAATTTTCTAGTTTCGTCCATATATGCTGTGATGTAATCACATATATGCCGTGATGTAATCACAATAGGTCATAGCAGATAACTATATTAGTTTTGTATTAATATAATTTTTTTTCATGTAAATATTAGTTTTGTATTAATCTAAAAAAGTTTTCATATAAAAAATGTTTTGTATAAATCTAAAATAAATCTTTAAATATTATATTTTTCTGCATTATTTCATCAACACCGAGAAATTTAATTAGAATCCATCTATCTAGACGGAATAATTTTTGAACAATTTTTTTTTTCATATCATGTGATTAATATCCCATGACAGATTATAGAACGGAAAGGTCTCATTTAATTAGAAAAAAATGTTCTTATTGTGACCATGAAAAAAGACTTTTAGATCGTAACAAAAATAAAGGCGACCGGGTGACTTTCAGTTTCTTTCACGGAACTATTTTTTAATGAAATACAGGGGCTTACAAAGAAAAGGAACCAAGGCGGTCCGATGTTCTATCCGGGCTATTTCATCTGCATCAAAATTCGTACGGATTGTTTTAAAATTTGTACAATTCAAGTGCGTTCAAATTTAGTTGCGAATCAAACAAAGTGGAAGTAAATTTTCTTTCTAGTTGTTGACTTTGACCGTTAGGGGGATATTTAGGGGACCAGATAGAGGGGGATGGAATCTTTACTCCTATTTTTTAATGAAATACAGGGGTTTACAAAGGAATCAAGGCGGTCCGATGTTCTATCCGGGCTATTTCATCTGCATCAAAATTCTTACGGATTGTTTTAAAATTTGTACAATTCAAGTGCGTTCAAATTTAGTTGCGAATCAAACAAAGTGGAAGTAAATTTTCTTTCTAGTTGTTAACTTTGACCGTTAGGGGGATATTTAGGGGACCAGATAGAGGGAGATGAAATCTTTACTCCTATTTTTTAATGAAATACAGGGGTTTACAAAGGAATCAAGGCGGTTCGAGTTCTATCCGGGCTATTTCATCTACATCAAAATTCTTACGGATTGTTTTAAAATTTGTACAATTCAAGTGCGTTCAAATTTAGTTGCGAATCAAACAGCTCTGATCGAACATCATACCAACGAGAAAGGAGTAGGTCCGATGCCCATCGGACCTACTTTTAGGTTCAACGAGCATGATGACCGTCCGATCTAATTTAAGATTTATGCACACGAAAATTAAAACAAACACGCACGAATTTTAAAGCGTTATGCACGAATCTTAAGACAAATCGACGGTGATTAAACCCATCGAACCAGAGTAGGTCCGATGCCCATCGGACCTACTCTGAAGTGCATACCAACGTTGAAGTAAATTTTCTGTCGAGAGATCTAGGTAGTATTTGCCTAGATAAACTAAACAAATCAATTATTTGCCCGTTAGGTTCACAATCAAAGAGAGTATTATAAACAATCCCATCTGGACCTGGTGCTCCATTAGGTTCACAATCAAAGAGAGTAGGTCTCTCGACCTGATCTAATGCTTCTATGCTCTCATTTTCATGCTCAGACTCTCAATCTAGATAAACTAAACAAATCAATTATTTGCCTCATCCCAAAAGTTAAAAATGCCAACACAGTCAATAAATTCAGGCCTATTAGTCTGGTAAACTGTAGTTTTAAATTGCTCTCTAAAATACTCACCCATAGACTTAGTGGTATTATGAATAGGATTATAGATGCAAGTCAAGCTGCATTCTTACCAAATAGGTATATTCTAGATAATGTTGTACTTAGTCAAGAACTTATACATTATAGTAAACATCATAATCAGAAGGGAGTGGTTATTAAAATAGACTTTGCTAAAGCTTATGATTCCATACACTGAAAATACTTGTTAGAAGTTCTACAAAGTAGAGGTTTTAATCTGACTTGGATTAACTGGATACACAAGTGGCTCATAAGCTCACAATATTGTGTTAATATCAATGGAGAACTTACTCCTTATTTTTATTGCAAAAAAGGAGTAAGACAAGGAGATCCACTTTCTCCTTACCTCTTTATCTTAGCAGCAAATATACTCAGTAGGATATTTCACAAAGGTAAACAAGCAAATGTTCTTAGAGGATTAGGGCCTAATTGTTTCAATAATAGAAATATTACTAACTGCCATTATGCAGATGATACCATCCTATTTTTAGAGGCACAACATGATATAGTTGAAGCAGCTTGGTGGGCTTTATTAGCTTTTGAGGCTATTTCAGGCATTAAACTTAATTTAGACAAAACTGAGATGTATTTCATAGGAGATAATCTTGACACCACTTTAGCTCATACATTTAGATGTCAGTCAGCTCAGTTTCCTATTAAATACCTAGGTATACCCTTACATGACAGAAAACTCACAGTAACTGACTGGAGATTTCTGATTGATAAAATAGAGAAAAGATTACAAACTTGGAAAGGACACCTTCTTTCCATTGCTGGTAGATATACCCTCCTCAACTCAGTCTTGTCTGCTGTTCCTCTTTATATATTATCTTTATACAGGGTACCTGATACAACTATTAGAGATATAGATAAGATTAGACGTAGATTTCTTTGGCAAGGTTCTGGACTTAAAAAAAAAATATTCCTTACTCAGATGGCCAGCTGTATGTATAGCCAAAAAATTTGGAGGTCTAGAAATTTTGAATTTAAGAGATATGAATATCTCTCTCTTAATTAAATGGTGGGTTAAATATAAAGACCCATCATATAGTAGTCATTGGAAAACTCTGTTGCTATTTTTATATTCCAATAACCCCAATAGAACTCAAATCTCTCCCTTCTGGAAAGATATCTTAGACATTACAGATTTAGGCAACAGTAGTATCCAATACCAACCTGGGCAACACTCTAGTCAGATTTTTGGAAGATCTTTGGTTCGATAACTGTACTTTAGCAACTAGATATCCCCAACTCTATCAATTATGTGATTCTAAAAATATTCTTATTTCAGAGGTCATTAATTCTCAGGGGCATAATGTATTTTTTAGTCAAATTTTAACAGGAGTTTGTCTCCAGGAATGGAATAATCTCTTGCACATTCTCAGCCAAATATCATTTACTCACACAACTGATAGACTCTCATGGCGATGGGATCATACAGGGGCATTTACTGTAAAGTCCACTTATCAGTTTTTAAACTTTGGTGGCATCAACATTGCTCATCCAATGCTCTGCTGGAGTATACCAGTTCCTCCCAAAATTCAAATATTTATTTGGCTTGTGTTTAAAAATAGGATTCTCTCTAAAAAAAATCTAAGTAAAGAGGCTGGCAAGGTTCCACTCAGTGTGTATTTTGTAATGAACATGAGACTGTTAATCACCTCTTTTTACAGTGCCATTATGCTAAACAAATATGGTTCTGGATGGGCCAATGTCAAGCTCATTTTATGAATTGGCACACCATGAAAGATGTTCAAGCCTTTGCCACACAATTGCCCCCAAAACAACGAACAGCTTTCCTTTTGGTTTTCTGTGCTACCTGTTGGACACTTTGGAAACATCGAAATGAAATCTGTTTCCAAAAAACTTCACCCAAAACAGCTAGATCTCTAATTTTACTTACAATATTCTTGGTTTTGTATTGGACAGGCCACAAGAAAAAGGCGAAAATACTCAAAATCAGAGAAGATACTTATCGTTGGATTCCGGCTGAAGAAACCATTGAAGCCATCCCTCTTCTCATACCAGGAGATGATCAGCTCCAACCTTTTCAATCTCCAGCACGAGAGAGTGACTTAGGCACTCGTTAGTAGATCTGATTTTCACATTTTGTAGGACAGTGGTGGTTGTTTAGATCAGATCTGTTGATCAGACCGAATTATTGCGGTGGAAGTCTATGTTTCCTGTTTTTGAGTTAGGTATTTTATGTACCTTTGGGTTAGATATTATGTGTTTTGTAGTGAGGCAGATGGGCCTCCTTTTGGATGACCTGTGTTACCGTTACTATGTTTCAATTAAATGAAACTGGGCCTCAGCCTTTTTAACCGAAAAAGATCTAGGTAGTATTTACTATTTACAAACAAAGTGGAAGTATACATTGAAGAAAGCACCGGATCCAGAATTTAACGTGTAATGACGCGCTTGACCTCTGCAGAATTTCGTGAAGCGGATGGATTTTAAACTGATATCAGTTGTTGACACACTTGCCGTACAGAATATGCCACAGCAAATCGCTGCCGCAAAAGGCTTTGACACTTTTTCATTGGGTTTCAGATTTCGTGGGAAACATTCCTACCACATTTTATTAGTGCTAATATATGAAAGAATTAGAATAGTTAGCTGATAATACTATTAGATATTTGAAAAATTCAAAATATACTAGTTGCTTTTAGAAAATTAAAAATATATTTGACTATTTGATATTGGTCCAACAGTCCAAATTGATTTGCATGAACATTCCAAAACAACTTAGCTATAAACAAAGTATTTTGTTTTTAAAAAATTACAAATATGGTATGTTTCTTGCTGATAGAATAATCTTTTGATCGGTAAATCCATATAGTTCTACTTTTTTAAGCAAGTTTTACAGAATTTAAAAATGAGTAGAGAATTTTAGTTGCTTAATATTAGTTACCTTTTTAAGCAAGTTTTTTAAAGAACTGTGGACTTAGTACACTGGCACGAACCCGCATATTCAATTCTCGAGAAAAGCATCTAAAAAGATGCTGAAATGTACCGAGTAAAAAAAATAGTAATATTTTATATGGCCATCTGATACTGACCGAATAATTGAAACGATTTATTAGATCTGATGATGATACAAAAGTACATTAATGAATAACCATATAACTTCCATATAATCACCAAACACTGACACAAGCATTAAAGGACACTACTAAATTTTAAAAACTAAGTAGTCACAAGAAAGAAAATTCTTTTGTTAGAGCTACAAGTCGATTTTTTTTTTTTTAAAACACACACAATAAACATGGTTATATTTTCAATGACTATATGTTTAAAGAAAATAATTAGTGTTAAAATAACTAATTATTTATTAGTACAACATATCAATTACCAAAAACTAACTACTGAACTTCCAAGAATGAATATTTAAAAGGTGGACTTAAAATAGTTTTCTTCCATTATTATCATCATCATCTAAGAGAAGAATTATGGGCCTGAAGTCCAACTAGCTGAGATATTTGAGGCCCAATGGTACTGCGAAAAATTGCTTATACATTAACAGATCTGAAAATAAAGCAACAAATCAACTAAACAGTTCTAGCTTTTGTAATTAAAGTGTAACTTCAACATACTAACAAGAGAAGCTGCAATCAAAATTTAACAGTGAAAAAAAGAATCACAATAGAAATAAAAAAAAAAAATGTTAAAATCAAGTATATGGACGTCAGCTCTGAGAATTAATGGTTTCAGATGCAACTGATGCCTAGATTAGTAGCAGGGGATTTAATGTTTTAAACTATGAGATGTTACCAAGATATACTAGTGTTATAATGATTGATACATCATTGCAAGATATTACCATGATTGATTCCTCAATTTTCAGATGCTTAACTTGTTAATTAATATTACCAATTTATGACCATTTTGTTTGCTTTTTCTTGTGTTAAATTGCACCGGATATCACGTCCTAGTCCAAAGTGAGACAGTAGTGAGCTCAGAATAAATATAATATTTTTTGTATTGACCCGGCATATTTAAGAAAAGAAATAGATAAACTTATACCCAAACAAGCTAACTTAATTTATTTAAGGTAGGCGCCCCTGCTTTAGTACAGACAAGGAATGTTTAGCAGCATCAATCAAATCGGCTATGTTGTGCACTGACCTCTCCTCTGACCCAAACAAGAACATAGTTCTTACTTCGGCCTTCTTAGCAAGGCGGGCAGCATATGTCAGTGGCAGATCCGAAGAGTTGAGGGATCTGAGTATCTGACGGTATACTGACAGTACAACTGGTCGAGTTTTTGCAAGGTCTTCTGTGGTTGCCCAAATCAGCCCCTTTGCCATAATACAGTTCCTACAAGATAAACGATAACAATGAAAAAATTAAGTGCATGCTGTGCATCAAATAAGAAACACTTAAAAAAACAATGACAAAAGGAATGAAACTAGGTTGACCACTGACAATTTGTCACAAATATCAGGTTTAACCAGTACATGAAAGTTTCGATATATTACCACCAAATTGAAATGTTGTCATTGGAACACAACTTTACACCATAGTTATGCCTTAATTATGCCTCATGAACTAAGCATGGACTTTAAATGAAAAAAAAAAAAGCAAGAAGAGATAAAAAGTAATCATATTGGTATTATATAACCAGGCACCTGGTACAGATTACCAGCTACAAAAACTTTCTTTTAGTCTACTTTTCGAGCAAATGTTGATGTTGTCATCAATTTATTCTCTAACAAGTCACCAATGAAACTACTAAAAATAAATGGAAACCACAAAAAAAAAGAGGGAAATATTGGAGATGTTGTGGTAAGCAATGATTGGATCATCAAGATATTTCAAAGGGTACTGGGCCTAACCTTAGCAAACCTAACTGGGACCTGTACTTGGTCAGATCAGTATCGACTTCTCTTGCTTTTAACTATAGCTCCCTAAGCCAAATTAGCCCTGATATAAACAATTAAACAGAAACAATCCACAGATAAGTCACTTTACAGTGTTAAATTTTATGTCTTTTAATTCAATGAACATCATTTAAAACTGGAAAGTTTTGATAGCATGCATAAGCCCATTGTTTTATCTGAACCAAGATTAATATCAGAGGGAGGGGCAGCCAGCAGCGACCCAGGCTCGCCTATTCCAATACTTGTTAAAAACCTGTCTTAACTGGCATTTGTGCAAAGTAGTAAATTTTTTTTTTGGTTCACACTACCAAGTGATCAGATCAAAGTCTGATTTTATCCTAAAAAAGTTCTGGAAGTAAAATGACGTTTACTGTAACCATAATTTCTAAAAGTAATGAATATGCATATAACCCTAATTATTCATCGTAAACAAATCATCAGAGAAATCCCTCAATCTTGTGACCAAACTGAGCAAATCATTGTAACCATGCCTTAATTTACAGTACAGAAAATCATCTAAACCCTAATCCACCCAGTACAGAAGATCGAGAGACGAATGGAGACGACGTACCAGTACCGCAAGGAGGTAGGGTAGTGAATTCCAGCCGAGGTTAAGCAATTTCGCGCTGCGAGGAAGAGGCGGTGAGTAACGGGTTGTCAGATAAGCTGAGAGCTTGAATTGTAGTAGATTTGTGAATAACGTGTTTTATCGTGAATACGGATCCCCTAAAGTAACTCAAATTTTGAGTTTGAGTCCGCACCGTCCGATCTGTTTTGGCACGAATGTTAAAGGGACCCCGTGCATTTTAGATCAGGCTGGATTGGCCGGGATTCTAAGTACGGTCCGGATGCAAACTCAAAATTTGGGTTACTTCATTGTTGTCTGTGTGGATTTGACAATTAGAAGTTTGGAGAAGATGAAAGAGAGTTGGGCTTGGGCTTGTATGGGCTTTTATAATGTTTTCTCTTTTAAGTTCTTTTCTTTCTGTTAATGGGTTTGTACATTTAATTAGTGTTGGGCTGTATTTAGTAATTGAGAGTGTGTTATCTTTACAATGGAGAGGTTAATTCCAGCAGGACTAATGCCACTGGAAAGTTCGTTGTAATCAGTGTTTTTTAAATTAGGCCTCATGTATCAATATGCGGAGAATTTTTTATCTATAGAAAATATTAAAAAATAAGAGAGAAATTAAAAAGTATCTGTAAATTTGTATGAGCAGAAAGATTGATAGGGATTTTTTTTATTCAAAAATTTTGATTGGTAAAATTGTTATCGATCTAAAACATGTTTTTAATTTTTTTAATTTCCTTTATTAAAATATAAAATATTATTAAAAAATAGATGAAGTATCTTAAAATTTAGATATATTAGAAGATCTCTTTTCATTTTTTCTAAAAGCTTTTATATTTTAACAAAAAAAATAACAATTGGTTTGGATCAGTAGGAATTTTACTGATTCAAACTAATTCAAACTTTAGATTGGTAGAATTGCTACCGATCTTTCTACTCATGATCTGCATGTGTTATTTCTGTTTATCTTTCTTCTTTTATAAATTTTTCTATAGACAAAAGAATGTACAATATGCGGCTGAGTATACGATCACATGCACAAAAACATCCACTGTATATTCAATAAAAAAGTTAATTTTTAAAAATTTAACATATAAAATTTATGAAATGACATTTATGAATAATACATCTAAGATCATACTAAAACTTTATTATATTTCTTAATTTTTACTAGAATTTGGTATAAATTCTCTTTGGTTATTAAGTTTTGAAATTTTAAAATGTACATCCGAAGACATTCATGTCGTATCTCCATTCCATTATTAAGCATGTTGATGTCTTGATCCGCCAACGGCTACGATTGAAAGATAAAATTTCAGATTTAATATCAGCCCTCCAATCACATAATCTGTCATCTTTTGATTAAATGCATCTCTTTTATATGTAGAAGTTTATATTTAGTTAAAAGAAGACTCGCCACAAATACAGCCACACTATATGTTACAATTAAATTTAAAACAATTAAATTTTTTAGATATTTATCTACAAGAAATATATTTCCTTATTTCCCCTACACTTAATTATTCAAACAATAGAAATGTGATTTCTTATTCTCCTTGTTCAATTAAGCATAATGGAAATCAATATTTTTTCCATAAATGGACCAATGAAATAATGAATAGAAAGTTAATAAATCACTAGAATCATCCAAACAGTATGATATTGATTTCCATATTGTTCTTTTTCCCTTAAATGGATCATTATTGTTTCTATATACATATTTCCAATTTTGTTTCTAAACAAATCACTAGAATCATTCAAACAATAAGTAGAGGGGAGCCGCCTTTCTAAGGGAAGGGTTTGGAGCTATAGCGAAAGGGGAGCATAAACCATTTTCCTTTTTGTTCACTGGGGTTTTTGTTGGACTTGGGGACGAGATATTTTTCTCTAATCTTTTGTTTACCTTAACCCATTTTCTCTGCACTTTTTACCCATAAATATATCAGAACAAATAATTTTAATAGCTTCTAATTTTGGATTCTTCGCCTCCTCCGCCGTGCTACCCGACAGCGTCGACCGAAGCTCCGACGCCTTCTCTCATAACTCAACTTCATTCTCAGTTTTTCAAGGTGATTTTTTAAACAAAGTTTGCATCTTTTTCTGTGATTAATGGTGGTTTATAATGAAAAACCGCAAAGGGTTCATTATGGAACTGTGAATAAGTTTGCATCTTTTGCTTCGTTGGGACTTTTGGTGTTTGGTTTCTTTTTTGGTCAGATGGCTTCAGAATATCGACCTCTTTCAATTAAATATAAAGGTTTTTTGCGAATTTGTATTTATACGATTAGGTACATCTCGAGTTTCGTTGGATAGAGGGGAAATTTTTTCGTTTATAACTCAGTTTGAAGTCCTGTTATTTTTATAAACAGTTGGTATAAGCAGGTATTGAATAAGGTATGAACCATATTAATTTAACATTTCTAATTTTATTATATTTTTTCAATTGGAGCAATTATAAACTACTTTTTATTTTATTTTTCATTTTTAGAAATGTTGGACAACATCGAAGAGGGTCACACTGACAATGATACTTCAAGACTTTTTTTAATGTTAAATTTTATCCATTTTTTCATTTGTTGTTGTTTCTTGTACTATTATTTATTATTTATCTCTCCGTTTGTTTTTTTCATTTGTGTTTTTTATTTTCATTTATATATTTTTTCTTAATTATGGGGAGATGTCAATAAAAAAATCTCTTCATATTTTTCTTATAATGTCATGTTGTAACGCACGGGCACGATACTAGTCATATATATATATATATATATATATATATATATATGCATCTATACATGCATATTGCATTATGCATGCAGTGGCTAATCCACACATATTGAAAACCGTATATTTAAACTATTGGTTATATGTAAGATACGGTCTTGTGACGAACTTGATGAAGTAAAAAGTTGTCATTGTTTTAAATTATTCAAAATGCTATAAAAATTAGCAAAAAATGATCACAAGCCGCAGGGGAGGAAATTGTAAAGCCAAGGAAGGCAGGCCCCTATGAATGAAAACAAAATTGCATTTTTTTAAGAAAAATGTTAAGTCATTCAGAATAAATTCATTTTAATTTTAGATTTATTATCGCTTATGTACGTAGGTTCTCTGTGACAATAAAAAAACTAATATTGTGATTAGTTGTTATAACTTATAAGAGATCTCAAGTGAAAAAACAATGAACCGTTTAGACAAATTTTTATTCCTACTCCATGCTTGTAGCTAGGCATCAGTTTGTATGATATGACTGTGTGTGTGTATATATAACCAATACTTGCAATGTTGTATTAGCATGCAGGTTGTAAGAAGCTTTTCTGCAATATCAAGTTTTTTTTTTTTTTGAAGAAAAAGATAACAAAAAGTCAAGATTGGTTACATATATGCTCTTAACCAATGATAAAAAGGGTCTTAATTATGTCATGCAAATATAATAAAGGTAACAAAAGGTCTCAATTGGCATACGTGCATTTATTGTTACAATAGATTTTAAATTCTGTTGAATGGTCTTTTGGAATCACAAATTTGTTAGTACAAAATAGCTTCTTCTTCATGCGTTTTCCTTTTTTATAGACATTTTCATCAAACTATCATCATCTCTCTCCATTTTGTAAGACCTAATTATAGTTTTAATGACACTATAATTTAAACAATATTATAAATAAATTAATTTTAGTTAATTGAGATATCAAGTTTCTCCCATCAATATAGATAGATAGTAGTTGTTCTGATGATAGTAGAACTTCAAGTTCATGTACTTTCTTATTTTTTTGGAAAATATTTTGTAGATACCAACTAATACCGTTGTCGATAGAACCGGACCGTTTCGATCCATCATTAATAGTATTTTTTTTGTTGTTGTCAGTTTCCGACCCTGCTATTACTTCTCTTTTTCGCGAAGATCGGTTTTTTTTAGAAACCATAATTAAAAAGATAAATTTAAAGAATTAACTTGATTGATTTTTTCTTTGCAAATATATATCATAAGTATAGAATAAGTTATTTGGTATTTCTCATTTACTTTCAAGACGTACCAAATAGCTTAATCGGTACCTCCCAGTTTCACAATCTTTTCATAATTTCTGTCAAGTAAAAGAGTAAATTTGAGTTGTACCGAATAGAATAGTTACGATTTTTTTAAAACAAAAACCAATCAAGATGGTTCCCTAAATTGTTTTGATTTTTAAAAAAGATTCCTCATTTTTGTCCTCCCATACTTCCGTGTATCTAAATAGACATGATTATTAAAAGTTATTTCAGAGGATACGCTTGTGTAGGCCGAACTTTTTATTCATAGGAAATAGAAAAATTAAAAAATTAAACATGAAAAATGGTAGGGGAAAAATTTAAAAAGGGAAAGGAAGGTATATGATACGGCGTCCCGCAGTACCATATTCAGCTCCCGCCAAAAAAAAATTAAAATGGGACGCCATATCATCTAGAAAATCAGAAAAAAAAGTAAAAAAGAAAAAGAAAAAGAAAATAAGTAGGACGTCATACGGTATGGCATTCCAGTAGGAATTTCTTTTTAGATTTTAAATTATGGTTGGAATTTATGTGATGTTGTGTTATATTATATTATGCTATGTGAACTACAAACATATAATTTTAAAAGATTATACAAACTAAAATCAGCTGTTGCCTCGTGGATTTGAACATAACATAACATTACATAAAAAATAGCATCACATAATAAGTGATCTGAATTAGTTACAGGCATAACATAAAGTATCTGAATTACATAAAAATAACATAACAAGTTCAAAATATATAACCATAGCATAGTATAACATAACTAGTCCGAAATACATGAACATCACATAACATAATATAACATAATACAAACATCACTTAAATTCAAACCATAAATTTAAAATCTAAAAATAATTGCTATTAGGATGCCATACCGTATGGTTTCCCACTTAATTTTTTTTTTACTTTTTTTTCTGATTTTCTGAATGGTATGGCATCCCACTTTAATTTTTTTTTTTTTTGGCGGAGATGAGTATGTCCATTTTTAAATTTCTCTCCTGCTATTTTTTATTTTCATTTTTTATTTTTTTTATTTACTATGGATAAAAATTTTGGCTTGTGTAGGTCTGCCCATGAATATATGATCCAGTGTTGTAAAAAATATCCGTTTAGGCCGATTAATCAGCCGATTAGTTATTGGCGGTAACCAAATCGTCAAGGAATTTTCCGATTAATCGGCCGATTTTTTCCGATTATGATCAATTATGATCAATTATTTTTCAATTAATTACTTGATGGTACTCTGTCTGTCCGACGAACGCATGGTATGACTTACAACTTACAACTTACGGGTCTGAACAAAAAAAAAGCCTGTCTTCCCTTTTAAACTTACGTGGAAAGCAAAATAAATATAGCGGTAGGAGACCAATCCGGGGACCATATTAATGCTTACATTTGACATGTAATCATATTGTTCCTAAATACTGTGCCGTGTTCATTCTCAGCCGTTGCTATTTTATACAATGACACAACAGGTAGGAGTCAAGGTGATGCCCCACACTTATCAATCTTTGACATTGATGCACGGCAGGTTAATTACACGTTGACCATCATGTCTTTTTCATGAAAGTTAAGAGAACATTTTGGTATGTAGTATGTATCGCAAGATATTAAGTTGCAATTAATTCGGAGAATTATATATAATACGTTGACATGACTATTAAAAGATATTGAAGTTATGCGAATTATTAAAATATTTTGTGGTGACTTTATGTTCATAGCACATATATATTAGTATGTACTGTAAATTGATATTTTTATTTTTAAAGTTCAAACACAATTCAATATGATGATCTCCATATAAAAATATGCTTGTAATTTTTTTTTATATTTTTGAGAATATTTTACTAACTTTTTAAATAGATAGAAAATCACCCATTTTCTACCTAGCTATTTAAAAATAATAATAAAAAAAATCTAAAAATTTGAAAAATTTGAAAAATTTGAAATAGAGATATTAATCGGTAGAACGGTCCAATATTAATATGCGTTAGCCTCACTCAAATATACTTTTGCATAAAGATGCAGTAGAGCTTTTTTTTATATATAAAAAACAGGAAGAAGGCTCGCCTGTCCTTTATTCAAATAAACAATACATGCTAATTAAATAAACAATTAATTGCAGATTTAAATCGATCAATAAAAAAAGCTCAGTTGTAGATCTGTGCTTTAACCAAATCAATAAATGGTTTTTTTTATAATTGAGAATTACGTTAAGCTCAATTGTAGAACTAATACCTTTTATGTCAGATACACAAATTATGAACCGACAAGATAGGTTTAATTAAAAATTAAAAACTGACCATGAGCTCTTTCTTTAATTTAAGAAATTCTTATTTGAAATTAGAAAAAAAAAATCAGTGTCATGGTGTTTGTGAACATCGATCAAGCACCCTAGGTCAGATGCTAAAAAGAAAAAGATCTATTAATGAAGCAATTAATTGAAATCAACATAATAGTTTGTCAGGTTGTATATATATACTTATCATTTATCAAGTTATCATAAAGTATACAAGGATCACAGCCATTTCTCATTTGAGTATATACTAGTATGTTATTCAGCCATCAGTTTTTTTCAAGACCAAATTTGGATCATTTTGTGCACACTAACCTAACTTTCAACCCAAAACACTGTATGAAGACACCACTAGTATATAGACTATCAAAGCATATTCTAAGCTTGAGTAGAAGAGGCTAATTTTCAAAATAGGTGGAAATTGGATCTCCTTCTACCCCATGAAAGGGGCCCATTACCCCTTGGGGCTCTTCAATTGTCTCCCAAAGACCAAGTTCTCTCTCCAACTTCTCTAACCAATCACCTCTTTTGTTTAATTCTCTCTCTGTCTCTGGATTCAACACATCGTGATCAATGTTACATGACTGATCACTACCACTGCTTAGATGCTCAAGCATGTCCCAAATCTCTGGTTCCATCGTAAATTCCGGTATCTCTAATGTTTGTATCACTTCAGAAGAGGAAGAACAATTAGGAGATAATATCATAGGAATTGTATCCATGTTCATTTCCCATATGCTATTTTTCACTGCCATATTGGGTTCAATGAGAGGAGGCACACTCGTCAAGTCTGAGATGGGTTCAGAAGGATTATTGCTCGAGTGATCATCAGATTGCTCAGCCTCGATCTTCGACATCTCGTTGTCAGAGACGGAGTCGGTTGTAGTTGATGAAGATGGTTTCTGGGTTTCTCCGGGCTTATTTTTTGTTTCGTTTGCATCCTTCTTTGCTACTTTCTTCTTCAAATTTGTGTTCCATACATTCTTGATCTCATTATCTGTTCTGCCAGGTAGGCAGGATGCGATCTTCGACCATCTTTTATCAAACAAAACATGAATAAGAAAAAATTTCAATGACATTTAATAAAGAAAAGCAAGTCGATAATGACGGTGAACAAGAGTTGCCAACTAAAAATGAAACACTGCTAGGAATTACTATATATAACCCAGATCAACTATGGTTTTCTGGTAGCAATGATGTTTAACAATATTTGATCGACAAGTGTTATCTCAATGTCAAAGGATTGCATTTGCATGTTTCAACAAGGTGTAACAAAAAGTATAAGTTTGGAGGCATCTTTCTGATTCTTTTAGACTTTTAGTTTTATATATAATTGGTTGGTCTGAAACGTTCCCTTCAAATGAAACTACAAAAAGAGAAGGGTTAATTTGCGATTTAGATTTTTACTTGTTTCCGAGTAACTTGTGTAGTCTTATAACCGTCTCCTCTTCTTCCTTGGTGAAATTGCCGCGCTTTATGTCGGGACATAGGTAGTTGATCCATCTCAGTCTACAGCTCTTCCCGCATCGAAGCAAACCTTCAAAGAAATTCTCAAAATTTGTCACTACTTAGCCATTACACTTCTCTATGGCATTGCCTATTTATTATGAACACTAGTATAGAAGACATCATCAGTGACGGTATGTCAGTTCTTTACAAACCGTAAAGAACCGTCACTGATGGCACTTTACAACCATTACTGATTATATATTCTGTGCTAGAGGAAGTTGGAGAGGGAGAGAAAGAGAGATCAGTATTAGAGAGAGAAACCTGCTTGTTTAGGCAGAGCGCGCCAGTTAGCATGACCGTACTTCTGGATGTAAGTTATGAGGCGGAAATCCTCCTCCGGTGTCCATGATCCCCTGTTTAAGCCGACCTTTGCGCAACACGGCGCTCTCCCTCTCCCCATTTGTTGCAAATCTTCTTTCTTCCTTTCTTTCCTTCTATCTTACTTTCTGTCAAAATATGTTTGGAACAATAAGCATCGTGTAGCTTCTTAATTAATAGGAAGAGTAATTAGAGGACATGCGTTTATATATAGGTGATAATAGGTGACAAGGAGAGTCTTAATTGAGGTGACATATTTGAAAGTAGCTCTTTCACCAACTAATTAGCGTCTAATTTTTACGGTGTCTTTTGTGTAGACTCACTCACTGTTCCTCTCTCTTGAATATTCTGTCTTACTTGCCTAATAAACAAGGACGACTGAACTACGAGACACAATATTTATTCCTGAAATTGTAGTACTTGTAAACTCTGATGTGAGACTTTTTAGAGAAATTACTAATGAGTGAGCCTATGGTGCTATGCATAGCACGGATGGCTAGTGTACTACGGCTCGATATGGTACTTTTTAAAATCCTAACGGTCGATCCAACCGTTCAATGTGATAACCATATGAATATGTACTTGCAAACTAAATTTTATATTTTTTCGAATTTTTTTACTATTTTGTTAGATAGATAGAATTTTGATGGTCCAGAATTTTCAGAAAACACCGATTTTTCTTCCTATCTAAAAAAATAGTAAAAAAATTCGAAAAAATATAAAATTTAGTTTGCAAGTACATATTCATATGGTTATCACATTGAACGGCTGGATCGACCGTTAGGATTTTAAAAAGTACCATATTGAGCCGTAGCACACTAGCCATCCGTGCTATGCATAGCACCATAGCCTCACTCATTACTAATATATTAGCAATTGTTCCAAATTCTACAATTGAAATTGAAATTTTGCAAGGTTTTAAATAGTGATTATCGCGTCAATTACGGAAAGACTAAAAAAAAAACAGCTATAGCGCCGAAAACGACTATTATAACTTTTAAGGTCCGAAAAACTTATAGCGCAGCTATAGTCTATTTAGAACCCTTCAATTTTGACATTAGCATTTGTAATTTTTCTTTTGCAAGTGGGATGTAAATGCTCTCTTATATTATGACACAAAGGCCCGCATGATAACATAATTTGTGAATTGGTTATAAACACTTAATCTAACAATAAACTTAAAATATTTGAAAGTCCATTTCATGTCCCTTTAGAAGAAAATTACCTGCAGAATAAGAAATTAATTATGCGTTTCTTGTCTATGATTGGGAAGTATGGAGTATGCACTCTTAGCATCAATCATTTTGGATTACCACAACTAATCATGGCCGGTGGTAAGAATTATGGTGCTGTCTAGTAATAATATGGGTTTTAATTAGTACTAACCAACATTAGCCAGTCAGAAATAGGGCAAGGTCCTGATGAGATCACTTGACGTAAACTACAACCTAATTAGTGTTGTCAAAATGAATACATGTATTTAAAAGTTATATTCAACTCGAAAACATACCAAATAATTATTTTTAGGGGGAATTTCATGTATATCCCTCAAAAGTTTCAATATTACGTATTTATCCCTCTAAGATCAGTAATTACATATTTATCCTTGAAAATTGTAGAAACTCACATATTTGTCCAATCTAACTCTATAACATATCAATTGCCTCCAAAAATAATTAAATAATATTTTTTAAAACTTTAAAATTAATTTTATAATATTAATAATAATATCTTGACCATTATGCCCCTTCGTTTATGTCTTTTTAGTCTGCCTGAGTTCTCTTTTCTCTAAGACGTCAAACCTCCCACCTCTCTCTCCAAACGAAGATGGAAAAATTAAAGCAGCGAGGGGCGACGAGGGAAAACGGGGAAAATTTGTGATTTTGCACGTTTGGAGAGAGAGGATGGAGGTTTGGCAAATTACCTTAAAGAGAAGAGAACTCATGCAGACTAAAGAAACAAAGGGTATAATAGTTAAGATATTCTTAATTAATATTGTAAATAAATAAGTTAAAAAAATATATTATTTAATTATTTTTGGAGATATTTGATATGTTTTAGAGTTAGATTGGACAAATATGTGAGTTTGTACAATTTTATGTAATTATTAATTTTAGAGGGATAAATACGTAATATTAAAACTTTTGAGAGATATACATGAAATTCCCCCTATTTTTAAATAACAAGAGAAATATGTGACACAATAATCGATCATAGGATTGGGATAAAGAATAAGCATGAAGTTTGATTGAACGGATAAAAATACGCAATGATATGGTATGACTAAAAGTCTTAGAAATTTAACTCTATACAGACAAAATTTCGACACAATTTTTTTAATGTTAATGACTTGTATAATGCAAAAAATATGAAGTTGTACAAAAGTTCCGGCAAAAATAAAAAAAATTAATAAAATGTTATGTTTTTGAAATATATTAAATAGATATACTTTTTCAAGAGATATACTTGATTTGATTTTGTGTTTCTTCCATGATTTGCTTTAGAGGGTCCGTTATCAATTGATGATATCTGGAGGGTCTAAAGTATAGATCTGGATTTTTTGTTTGAGTCAAAGTTTTAGTGAAAATGCTGAAGTAATAAATCTGAGATGAATCTTGTCTACCTAAATTGAATTTGTCATTCCTTTAAATTGAATGAACTAAGGTGTAGTAAGGGTTTGAGTTTTGTCAACCTAAATTAGAATGTCATATATTAATTATTGCATTTAGGTTAATATCTTTTATTTTATTTGTAAATGGAAAAAACATTTAAGTAATCATATTCTTCGGTGCCGCCTCCTCTCAGGCAAGAAGACTGAATCAGGTCAGGTGTTGGGCGTGCTTCAACCACAGATCAACAAATTCATGGAGGAGTTGAGGCATAACGTGAGACATTCTTTGTCTCATTAGGTACGAAATCTGATTTTTGGGTATATTTGAATCCAATAAGGGCATCCACAACTAATAAGGACACCAAGAATGACAAATCAACTAACGGACCAGTAAACTCCTAAAAATTATAAACCCTAAACCCTAAACAGTAAACTCTTAACATCAAACCCTAAAATTTTTAGTTATATTCTCATAGGGAGGTTCTAGCTCGCACCATGCATCAAACCCCGATACTCAGGTTGACAGCAGGGATGATATCGGAGATGACTACCTAGATATTCGATGTTTTAGGATGTTTTGTATGAGTTTTAGATATTTGATTTTTATGTCGTACTATAGATATTTGATTTTTATGTCGTACTTAGATATTTGATGTTTGATGTTTATGTAGTACTTTAGATATTTCATGTTTATATCGTTTTGTGAATTGCTTGGTACGTACCAATTAAATTGCTTGTGAATTCCTTTTAAATTGCTTGGTGCTTGGTACGTTTCGTACTAGTATTTTATATATATATTGTATATTTGAATTGCTTGTGAATTGTTTGGTACGTTTCGTACCAATTGGGACTGGAGAAAAATAAATGAACAGAATGGGTTCAATGATTGTTATATTTGTTTGGTACATTTCGTACTAATTGGGGACGAAAAATAACAAAAAATAACCAAAAAAAATTATCCTTCTACGACCGATTTTGGGCCATCAGCGACCGCCCAATCGGTCTCTGATGGTCTTCCGCCGCGTCAGCATATATCATCAGCATATAGAGGCATCAGCGACCGACACATTAACCTTCAGCGACCGGTGACGTCAGCAGGGAGGACATCAGCGACGGAGCAACTGTGATCGATTTCGGTCTTCTCTGACCGGTGAAACCTTTTGCGACCGGCGCCTTAACCTTTTGCGACCGATTTGGCCGGTCGCAGAAGGGTTCTCCTGCTGTAGTGTCAGCAAAAGAACAAAAATCCAGTAACTCTCCTCTACAGTGAAGATTATGTCAATCAAAAGGAGCGAAATGAAAAAGAAAATTCATCTTTCTTGTATCCGGAAAATCCATTTATTATTTTTCTGAAAATATAATTTTGAATTCAGCTTTTATTAAATAAAAAGCTACCGGGCCCATTTGCTTAACTGGTGGCCGGTTCGCCGCATACGTCGTAAACGGTTTATATATCATAAAATGTTTGAAATTATCAGTTTTGTGAGCCACTTGCACTTCACACGACCACCATAATTTAAGATTTAAGAACATAACTATCTATTTTGTATACATGTTTAAACAATCTAAATAATTTGGTAATACAGAAGATAACAATACTTTTATTAAGAAAACAATATTTTTTCTTCTAAACTACTCACATCTCATAAAACAAGAAAAACATTGTACATCTTTTTTCATTAATAATATGTAATAATAACGTGTTGTTCATATTTTATACTAATAGGTGTTGGAACACTAACATATATATAATGCAGATATCATTGGATAATTTTATTATTATGGTTGTCACTTGTCAATTAAGTTAAGCTATTTTTTCATTTTTGTTCTTAAATTAATTAGTAAAAAAAATATAATGCCACACAGACACTGCCACAGAAAACCAATGGCAACTGTTTGGAAAGAAAAAACCAAAAAGCGACAAGATAGGTAGCTCCGATGTCGTCCACATTTATAGGTACCACACAATTAAAAAAGAGTCGAGCTAGGTTTGGAGTCTCATAGTCATAGGCCATAGCATAGTCATAACAATTCAGATTGTGGCCTATGTGAACATGAAAGTCATATATAAACAACATACATACAAAGAAATTGATTTATCGGTCATTAAAAGTGATATGTCAAAAGTTAGGTAGAAAGTAGAATGAGGTAAAAAGGGCATTAATTCCAAATTAATTAGTGGATATCGCAACCAATGACTTTAAACGTGCAAAATTTGAGCTTGGTATATCAATACGAACCGGAAAAATAATTAAAGATGCGAAAAAGGAAAAAATGATGTCTAGGAATTTTCTCGAATTAGTAAGTATATATATCCAGATGAAGTACTTTTGTGTTAACCAGCTTCTTAATTTTTAATGGAGGAAATTCAATATTTTTTATTGTTTTGGGGAGGGGACAGAGCCTAGTTTGGCATTTTAGTATCATGCAGCACCCCACTTATATATTTTCACTTTTCTATTAGTTGTGCGCTGCGTATAACTAAAATAGGTCTGTCAATATCGTTACACTTGTTTGGGTTGGGAGGCTAAAACTCAGCAAGAAGTTTGAAGGAACTACTATAATTCAAACCGACATTTTTATTAATATCCAAAGTTTAATAGAAATTAATTATTATACTCAGAATTCTCGAGTTTCGCCAAAAATGCCCAAACCGGCCATAAAATGGCCGGTATACTATTTATTTATTATTTTGTTTTTTGGAGACACTATGAAGAATAATGAAATCTAACACGGAAAATTCGAATTTTTTATTTAAATTATTTGTTAGATTACTTCTTTGATTTATAATTACCATATTTATACTAAAATATACTAGATTACTGGAAATTATGTTGAATTGCACTATATTACATTAATTACACTAAAATACAGTAAATTCTGATAAATTACTGTGTGTCTTCATAGTGATGTATAATTAGAAACTATTTTTTTTAAGAGACTATGAAGAGCAAGATAATGAAATCTAACACTGAAAAATTAAATATTTTGTTTAAATTATTTGTTAGATTACTTCTTTTGATGTATAATTAGCATATTTATACTAAAATACGCTAAATTACTTGAAATTATGTTGAATTACACTATAATACATTAAATTACGCTAAATTACATTACATTACGCTAAAATACGCTAAATCACGGTAAATTACATATGAATAGGGACGATATCTTCACTGAAAAAGCGAAAAACGACGACGAAATTTCAAACAGCCATAAAACAGTGGGAGTGTCCAATTTCAGCAAATGGCCACTTTTCAGAAAGCTTGCGAAAATACGCATGCATCCGTCCCACATACGCCAGATTTCAAAATTCATAATTGCCAAAAAACTAAGGGAAGAGCCTCAAAACTTGAGTTGAAGTTTCCGATTAAGATTTTCATTTCTATTATTCCATCTAAGTAGCTCAGTAAATTAGTTACATAATGAAGTTGTAGAATACCAATTTTTACTATTTTCGGAAGTTTTTTACTATTTTTTATGACTTATGAAAGATGGCACAAAATCGGTCTACTTTAGCGTAATTTTGCATAGTTTAGCGTAATTTACCGCATTTTTATCAATTAACGAAGTTATTGTAATTTGGTGTAATTTAACGTAATTTAGTGTAATTCAACATAATTTATTGTAATATAGTGTAATTCAACATAATTTCAAGTAATCTAGTGTATTTTAGTATAAATATGGTAATTATAAATCAAAAGAAGTAATCTAACAAATAATTTAAACAAAAAATTCGAATTTTCAGTGTTAGATTTCATTATTTTTTGTGTCTCCAAAAAAAAAAAAAGAAGCGTAAACCGGCCATAAAATGGCCGGTTTCGGCATTTTTGGCGAAATCCGGGAATTCTGAGTTTAATCATTAATTTCTATTAAACTTTGGATATTAATAAAAATGTCGGGGTTGGGAGGCTATAACTCAGCAAGAAGTTTGAAGGAACTACTATAATTAAATTGGTAGTTTTAAACAACATACATAAACAACACAATATACTGAAACATACACTTAATTCTCATTGCACAAAATAACCCATATTATATTGGATTGTTGTGATCGTTATACACAATGACCGAGGCAAGGGCGAATTCATGGCGATTTCAACCACCACCACAGAAATTCAAATCTCCAGCTACAGGCGAAGATCAACTTAATGGAGGATGGCAGCAGGTGATATCGAAAAGGCAAAGAAAATTAAGGGACAAGACATCTCAACAATAAGCTAGAGGCTTTTCTCCAAAGGTACACCTAGAATTTAACAGGGCCATTAAGGAGCATAGATGTTTCCGTTGCCTAGCCACAGGGCACCAGCGAATTCAATGCCGAGAACCACCAAAGTGCTTCAAGTGCCATAAATTTGGGCATTACTCATTCAGCTGTAAGCCGCCTATAAAGCCTTCAGTTGTCCAAGCAAAGCAGCACAACCCCCAAACAGAGCACCAAAGAACACCTAAATTCCAAACATACGCCAACGCTGTCACTGGAAAGCCAACAATGGAGCTGATTGAGGAGTTCTGGGATCAGAGGCCAGAGGAAGAAGATGTATATCTCACCTCGGGTCATATCCTAAACCCCAACAATGAGTTCCTGTTTTCTGCTGCATACGTTTCCATTACCAGGGGACAGCCAAGCGCGGGTCTCCCATGGGCACTCAAAGAAAAACTGGTTCAAACACATGGTGGACATATTGAGCAATACAAGGTCTTCAAGATTGATGATACCGAATACCTGTTGGTATGCATCAATGAGCAGACCTTGACAGCAGTGGTTCAGCATGGACCCTATGACCTACCGACGGGAGTGACCATTACTCTCGCCAAATGGACCCGCACGGGGGGTCTCTCCTTCACACCCAACGCATACGAAGCCTGGATAAAACTTATCGGGCTGCCGTATCAGCTGTGGAACGACGACGAACTCCGTAGGGTCGTTGCAAGAATTGGCAAAATGCGTTATACCATGCCATACGGCCTCCACTCGGGCCAATTTGAGCACATCACAATGCAGCTCGATACCAAACATCCCAGTCATATTCTGAGATTCCTGAGGGTGCGAATTGGAGACTTCTCAAAGAAAGTCAGAGTTCAGTTGTTGGGTTGGAGGGTCGGGCACGACGGCTACTTCCCACCCCCGGTGCCGCCGAATCAGACTCGGCCATCGAGGGTGCGGTACATCCCGTATCAGCAAACGCACCGTAGCAGGCCATCTCCCCCCACAGACATATCAGAAGAATCCGGGGACAGCAACGGCTCTGGTGAGGGAATATCACAATGGGCAGTGGGTATAAGAGCAAAAATCACAACAAAAGTCAATACCAGGAGAACCAGGGATCTCAAAGGTCCAACGGCGGTTAAGATCCGAACCAAATCCAAATTTATTTGGAAATAAAAAAACCAAGCAAACAAGGCAGTAGTGAATCAGAGGAGATGGGTTAGAAAGACAAAACTGACAGCTGGGGCCACACCAAGTGGATCTGCTGCGGTAGGATCTCATGTGGCAACTTCTGCAGAGGCAACTGCACATGCAACACCAACGGTAACTCAGATTCAAATTTCTCTAGGACCTAAAGAGCTAGGGGAAGTACTGGTGGTATGGGGCAAGGAATTAATTTCCAGAGTTGTACACTAATCGTACAAAGAGCTATCACGCCTCAAGGACTTCTTAAATATTAACTGCCTAGGTACCTATTCACACTGGTTTAGAGCTCTGCAGGGGGCGACAATCAGGCTGAGTCAGGAAACAAAGAGATTTGACGTGTGCATTAATGGCGCAACAGGGGTACAGCTGTCTCTACTCAACCAGCAGTTTTTTCCTTCTGGGCCGAAAGAATTGCTTACTGGGCTCTCCAAAAATCTCTCTCTTGGGCCGAAGCACTTAACTACTCTTATTGAGCTTCCATTCGGGGCAGCAGCTGGGCTTCACAAAGGACCGAACCCCTTAAAGTTCGGAGATACAACCGGGCTTCCACAAGAAATGGACCCTCTAACCGGATTAGGCTCTGCAGCGGGGTTTCAACACAGTATGGACCCCCTAAACGGGTTCGGGGGTGCAACCGACCTTCATCAAGGACAGGACCCCCCAAACGGGTTCGGGTCTAAATCTTCACAGCAAACACTTTCAACCGAGACTGCAGTTCCCTCTGGCTTCTTACCTCAAACCGAGACTCACCAATAGGGACTGGAGACCACTGAACTTGGCGGAAGAGAAGACTTCGGACCACCTGGGTTCGTCAACAGTGCAATGATTGGATTTGGGAGCAAATCGCCTCCTGAGGTAGAGCAAGTGAGGCGCAGCCCCAGACTCTCAGAAAAGAACAAGGGGCCCTACGTCGCTGCTGTTGATAAGGCCCGCCGACTCAAAGAAAACCAAGCAATCACCACACCGAGCAAAGCAAGCCAGCCAAGGAAACAGTTCAACCCGACAGACCTCACCTACTTGAAAACTCTAGACCCGTTGTCTATTACCCAGGCAGAAGTTGTGGTAAGCACCGCTGGCATTGAAATTGATGAGCAATTGGAGGAGAAATTGGCAGCGCTGGTCGATCTTGACTTAGCGGCTCAGAGCCAAGGCAGCAACTAAAGCAGGAGCAGAGAGTATCCAGAGTCACATTTTGGCTCCATGATTAGTGACTCTATACATTGGGCGGGTATCTTTTTTTTTTATTATTAAAGCCCGTAGGCCACACACACACCCTTCCTTCCTGCTTTCAGTAGGGATCGAACCCACGTTCTCCCGTAGAAGAGGGGGATGTCATGACCATCTGCACTATGCAGCGGTGACCATTGGGCGGGTATCAGATCCGCACATGCCACCTTAGTAACTATAAGTGCTTTCTTTCTGTTAGGAATGGTAGTTCGAAATATTAGATTAGTAGCTAATCAGTGTTGTAACATGGATTCCTTTGCTAGCTGGAGTCAGTGCCAGTATAGTCGAAAGGGGAAGTTCCTTCTTAATCCGATGTCATGGCAACTGTATTTTGTGAACTTGCAAGAGGCAAGGTGTAAGGTACCCACTTTTATGGCAATGAAATCAAGTTTTTCTTTTCAGCATGTTGTTCCTGTGCTCTTTGTGTTGTGTTCAATAGCTTATGCTTCTCATGAATTGGAGTTTCTATATATTCAGAAAGGGCCCTACTTGATGAGTTCTCAAAATTCAGCCAAGTATTTCTGCCATGTACATGAGAACTACCATAGCAAATGAATTATAAACCATCTTACAAATTCATTTCTTAGAATGTAAGAGGAGCAAATGAAAGAGAAAAACGTTTGGCGATTCGACAAACCATTATCTTGGAAAAACCAGACATAGTGTGTATGCAAGAAACAAAGATTGCAGATATGACTAACCGGATGGCGAAGGAACTATGCGGAAGGAAGTTAGATCAGTTTGCCACTCAGGATGTAGAGGGCACTCGGGGCGGCATCCTTATTGCATGGTCCAGTAAAAAATTCTCGCTCATCACCACCACTGTAAGAAATTTCTCAATATCTATACTACTCAAAAATTGTGAAGACTCCTCCACCTTCCTATACACGGGGGTGTACGGCCCCTCTGTCAGATCAAACAGAAGAAGTTTCTATCAAGAGCTCACAAGTCTCAAACCCGCCAACAATACACCGTGGATAATCAGCGGGGACTTCAATGTCACCATGAGACATGAGGAAAGAAACAACCCTAGTTCAGATTGGAGAGGAACATCCACTTTTGCGAGACTGGTTTCTGATTTGGATCTATTAAACATGACTTTACAGGGAAGGAAATTTACTTGGTCCAATAACCAAAATAACCCATCAATGGCTCAACTCGACAGATTTTTAATATCAACCGATTGGAACAACAAATTCCCCAACTCCCAACAATGGTCATTGCCCAATACCTCCTCAGACCATTGTCCTGTTCTGTACACAGCACAAACGCAATTCCAAAAAACCAGTTTTTTTCGATTTGAGAACTGCTGGCTCAAATTCCAGCAACTAGATGACTTAGTAGCACAAAGGTGGGACCAAATGGGTGAGGCAAATACACCACTGCAGCTACAGGTTAAACTCAAGGAGCTACAGCAATCTATCAAGAAATGGGCAGCAGAGAAGGTAGGCTCAATCAAGACACAAATTAAAGTGAGTAGAGATTTTCTTGGCTGGATAGACAAAGTAAAAGAAATAAGAGCTGCTACTCATTTGGAGAAATTTATAACTTGTCAAATCAAGAAGAGATATACGGACCTATCAATTTTAGAGGAAGATATTTGGAGGCAGCGAGCTAAGCTAAGGTGGGAACTACAAGGCGATAAAAACACAAGGTATTTTCACACAATAGCTTCGAGCTCAAAGAGGAATAACTCCATATCACAAATTAAATGGAACGGCCAACAATACTCCGATCAGCGAGCCAAAGCGGAAGCCTTTTTTCAATTTTATAAAGAACTCATGGGCAAAAACTCACAGCCAACACCAAATATTTGTTGGCAAAATCTATACAGCCAAGATCACACCGACCTCCAAGCATTACAAAACCCGATCACAATTCAAGAGATACAACAGGTAATTCAAGCATGGCCGAAAAATAAGTCCGGGCCCGGATGGGTTCACGGGAGAATTCTACAAGAGATACCAAAGCATTCTGATCCGTGACATACATGCGGTGTTTTCATACATAACATCAACAGGAACCCCCCTACACCCTCTCAACACCTCTTACACCATACTTATCCCTAAAAAATCAGCCTCTCTACATCCAAGAGACTTTCGGCCTATTAGCTTAATCCACGGGATACAAAGAATTTTCTCCAAAATTCTTGCAAATAGAGTACAACACCACATACCCCACCTAGTGCATGAAGCGCAAACAGGTTTTATCAAAAACAGGCAAATAGCGGAAGGATTTATATATACTCAACATGCCCTGCACCATTCTCAGCAAAACAACATCCCATTGGCAATTTTTAAGGCGGACGTGCACAAGGCATTCGATACCATAAGTTGGGAATTTTTGCTCAATGTGCTCACTAACCTAGGATTCCCGAAAAATTGGCTAATCTGGATCGGAAAATCTGTTCTTAATGGTACCTCACAGATTCAAATCAATGGACTATTGGGCAAGAAATTAACACTCAAACGAGGTGTAAGGCAAGGTGACCCGCTATCGCCCTTTTTATTTATAATCGCAATGGATTTTTTAAATAAATGGGTATCAAAGTTGAAAGCAACAGGAGCGATTCGGATGCCTTTTGCTGACATGTCTCCGTGTCTGTTATACGCGGATGACACCCTATTCTTCCTAAAACCAGAGATCCGTCAGGTTCAGATTCTGAAAATTGTACTAATAGCCTTCGAAACAATTTCAGGGCTAGCGGTAAATTTAGACAAATCTGAACTTGTAACAGTTAGGACATCTCAACAATTGGGACAAGAACTGGCACTGGCAATGGGATGCAAACTCGGCCAATTCCCGTTAACCTACTTGGGTTTACCACTTTCAAATAGAAAACTAAGTAAAACAGCATACCTACCTCTCATACAAAGATTTAGCACCAAGCTTGAAGGTTGGGCAGCAACAAACCTATCGATAGCGGGAAGGCTCACACTACTAAATGCTGTTCTTTCCGCACTACCTACATACTTTATGTCAACTTTCAAATTGCCGGTTTGGGTTATCGATAAAATTGACAAAATTAGAAGACACTTCCTTTGGCATGGGGTTACACATAAAAAAAAAAGGATTTAATTTGGTAAAATGGGAGACGGTCTGTAAACCAAAGAAAGTGGGAGGCATGGGAGTTATGGATCTAACCGAATTCAATAATGCCTTACTAGCCAAATGGTATTGGCAGTGGATCACCCCGGAAACAAGACTATGGAAGACAATTTTTCACCAAACCAACACCACCTTATGGCCAACCCCGAAATCGCATTTCTTCTCAACAACACTACATGACATATATAAATTCATGGATGCATCAATTGTAAGAACAGTCGGAAAAGGGGACTCAATCCTTTTTTGGTGGCATGATTGGGGTGCATGTGTGCTAAAAAATGAATTCCCAACACTATTCACATTTGCAATAGAGGGAAAGATATCAGTACAGCAAGCTTTTTCTATAGGGAACACTAGACAACTATTTCGCAGCGCCTTATCCTTAGAGGCGACAGAACAGCTCACTCACTTGCACGAAACTTTGAGGCAACAGCCAATATCTCTTAACACTAACCCGGATCAAGCACAATGGAGATGGTCACTTCGACAAAATTTACTGTCAGCTCCTATTATCAATTCATCAAGCACAGCCCAACCTTCGAATATCCAATAAGCAAGGTCTGGAAAATTCAAGCACCTCCTAGGATGCAAGTTTTACATGGTTAATGCTGATGAATAAAATACTAACCATAGATAACCTCAACAAGCGGGGGATGAATATTGTTAATCGATGTATCATGTGCAAGGACCAATTGGAGACTGTACCACACTTGTTTGATCACTGTCGGATAACAAAGGAGATATACCGACTATTAGCAACAACCATGGGAAAGAAATTACCCATGCAAAACGCACGGCAAGCAATCACCAGTAAAGAGATCAACAAAGAAGAAAGGTCACTACTGCTAATTGCTCAATTTGTGGTGTGGCGTGAACGCTGCTCAAGGACTTTCACCGATAAATCAAGTGAAGTTCACCAGCTGGTACAACAGATTCGGGACCAGTGGACAACCACCATGAGGACAGGAAGGCACTCATTAACATAGGCGCCTACTTATACCACTGCACCGGTATCACTCTACTGGTACCGTACCGGTACTACTATGCTGGCTGCATCTAGGAAATAGCATATTTTACACTTTCTTCATTCCTCTTTTATTTTGTTTACCTTTACTTATTTCACAAGCTCAACTATATTGAGCTCTTGTACTTTATTTAAAATCGGGAGATACATCTCGTGTAAACCTAATCCGTTTAATATAATGAGGGCATGACCCTCATTTTTTCTCAAAAAAAAAAACCCATATTATAAACTAATGTAGAACTCGAGAAGGTTTCAGAATCAATATGTATACAATTTCAGATAAAAAATTTAGAATCCCAAAACAAGGAGATTTGGTTACTTATACGAGTTATACACAGGGGCGAAATGAGAATTTTTGTCGGGATAAAAAAACAGTGAATTGGATTTAAATAGATAATCGGGTTTAAACCTATTAACTAATTAGATACTCGATAAAAATAATGCTTTAACTTATACTTTCTAATACTTATTTATAATTCAAATTACCAATAATAATTCAAAAAATTTATTTTAATTTTAACTCTAAATTCAACTTGAATTACAAAATCAGAATTCAGAGAGGGACAAAAAAAATTTCAGAAGAGAGACAAAGTCCATCGGAACCAATAGATCTCCATTAAAACTCAAAATTCAGGAGACAATTATCTCCCAGTCTAATATGGATCCGCCCCTGATTATACATACATGCAATCTTCTTATTTTGAAATTCTATATTAGTTATCTTAAATTATATACATTTGATTCCAAAGCCTTTTGAGTTCTACGTTATTTTACAACATGTTACAATTTTTTGTGTCAGTTTCTCATTCCAGTTTCTCATAGATCAAGAAATTATTGAATTAATCAGCGTGGAAGAAGAGGATGTCCACATGCGGAGTTCAACCCGTTGTTCTTAACTAAGGTATTAAATAGTTGAGTGACTTGACCTCCAACTTTCACTCGTTGTAAATATTTTTTTTATCAATCAAATTGTTAGTAGGCATAAAGGTCACTAATCTTTAGAAAAAAGATTTCAAAACTGTGTGTGATGAGCCGTTTGTAATTGAAAAGTAGTGATAATTACCTATTAGCTTATATTTTTTTAATATGAAACTACTTAAATTTACTTAGCATTAAGTAGTTCTAATTGGTATTATCATGTCTGTGGAGGGCTATAGTTGTCAAATATTACTTTGCTATTTCAGATATTTATAAAACTAATGATAATAATTGATCTGCTATATATTAGGGTTGTTCATTAGGCCCGGTTTAATTGATTTTGAATCAAACTAAGAGAGTTCACATTAAACAGTTCGGTTTTTTCAGTTATATGGGTTGGTTCGGTTTTTATTTTTTAAAACCAATTTAATTGTTCAGTCCAATTTGGTTTAGAATTTTGAAAACCAGTTCGATCGAACCGATCAAAATCTTTAAATCCGTCCCCCATTTGAAGCAAACCATTAAAAAAATCAAAAATTACGACATAATGTATATTGTTTGGTTCGGTTTTAAACTGGTTAGACCGAACCAAACAATTTTTTTAAATCCATCTTAAAAAATATTCAAAATATTAACAAACAAATGTTTATTTTTATAATTAATCTTCTTATTTCAGTTCAACTAACCAAATTGAAATTTAGTTTGCTTTGTTCGGTTTTAATTCAGTTGATAAATTTCTTTTGATCAGTTTGATTGTATTTTTGAAAACGGAATAAAAATTCCTATCTTCTATTAATAATTATTGCATTATTTTTGTTTTTTATTTGTTACTGGTCGTTTTAAAATTTCGAGTCATTAATAATTTTTTTTTTCATTTTTTAAGCAAAATTTCAGTTACGATCATATTATAATGAGTGTCTGGACAAAATTGAAGTCCGACGAGACGCTCAAAATATGACTATATATCCAATGACAACAAAACAGACTATATGTGTTGAAATTATATGATATTTCCAAGGTCGGCACATTTGAACAAATTCATACATATCAAAATTTTCCAAATGTGCTGAATTGTAGTTGGCAAAAAAGTTCTAATTAATGTCAACAGTTGCCCCACAAATGAGACTCAAATGGTAGCACAGTTGACCAAATGTTTTCATGTATAGACTAACACGTGTCATTTGGGTTCAATCTGATATCTCTTCTGTATATTGTGCACAAAAAAAAATTCCATTTTATAATTATTAGAAAAAAAATATTTATTTGATTATATTGATTTTTAATATCTGATCACTCCTCATAAAGCAGTTTTTTATTTTAAAAATTCCTGTTTTCCTAAACAAAATAACTCTTTGAAAGAACTTTAAGAACCATATATATAGGAGTTGGCTACGGTGCTATGGATAGCATAGAGGGTCTCCGTGCTACGGCTTAATATTTGAATTTTCAAAATTCTAACGGTCGATCCGAACCGTTCAACATGATCTCCATATGATGTACATGCAAATCAAATTTTACATTTTTTAGAATTCGTTTACTATTTTTTTAGATAGGTAGAAAAACACTTGATCTGAATGGTACAGAATTTTCAGATCAAGTGATTTTCTACCTATCTAAAAAAATAGTAAATTTTTTTTTTAAATGTAAAATTTGGTTTGCAAGTACATATTCATATGGAGATCATGTTACACGGTTCGGATCGACCGTTAGAATTTTGAAAACTCAAATATTGAGCCGTAGCATGGAGGCTCTCTATGCTATGCATAGCATATTAGCAATTTCATATATATATATATATATATAATGGACCATCTTCTTTTGTAAATCCCAATTAATATGGGGCTCGCATATATATTTAATTGGGAAGGTACTCTACAATACTGCCTTGGCTGGGGCGGATTCAGGGGTTACAGGAGTGGCTAAGTCATCCCCTATAATTTTATTTATTAAATTTTTTATAATTTTTACATATATCAATACTTTTCAGTCTTTTTTATAAAACAAAATTATATTACACTAAATTGTCTGTCTGTATAATCTCAAGTTTCTGGTTTCATCTCAAAGGTAATTAAACTGATTGAAAATTTATCATTCTAATTATGATGTAGCCCCTTTAAATTGTTTGCAGTGGTATTATTTTTTCTTTCTTTCTTTCTTTTTTTTTATGATGTTTGCAGTGTTGAACAGCTTTTCATATTAATTAATTATTCATGCTAACAAACTACTTAAAGGTAGCAATAATTGATATACGTACCAACTAAGGCAGTATTGTAGTTATAGAGAGTGACCTTGATATATAATTAAGTTGATAATGCTTTTTAATCAATTGGACCGAAATGGTTGGTCGAATAGAGAGGTCAAGTGTCTCATCACTCTTGGAATCTATATCATGTTTGGCTATATCTAGAAACAGTATTCTAAAGTATTTTAGATAAAATGTATAATTTACTAAAAGTAGTGTTTGATATTACCTTTCACAAAAATGATTCTAAAGCAAGCAATGAAAATATTCGAGAGGATTATTTTTTTTTATTTATGCCACTTTCTTAATTTCCTTATTTTAAAACATATTTTATTTTCTGAAAATTTATATATAAATGTAAATAAAGTCTGACAATATAATTTAAATTTTGTCAGTAATTTGTTGCAAAATTATCTAAATTTGGTCTTGTAATATTACTTATCCAAGAGTAATATATGTGTCATGTGAATCTAAACACTCCCTTAAGCTTCTTAAAGTACGAAAACAGACTACAAAATACTTGGCGCAACCATTTATAAAGATGTACTAGTTTTTGGATTTTTTTGGATTTTTTTTTTTTACAAATGTGGGAGTATTTCACCTATATATTTCTCATTGAAATCACAGAGTTTCTTAGAACAAGATACCAGGCTTCTGGTATCAAGACTAAAGTGTTTAAATTCAAAACATTACATTTCTTCACACAATAAAAAAAAATATTACAAATCTTAAGCGGTATTTGTTGACGGCAATTGTCGTCGACCCAAAAAAAAAAAATAGTATGAGGAACTAAAAGTTGTTAATTTAGAGTGAATATTCTTGCGATAAGCGGTATCGTAGAGGGATAGAATAGTTCCAGTTGAGTTAAAATGTCTCATTTCTTTCATGTATTATCGTGCATCACATTATTTATTTTTATTTTTGAAGTTCAAATTGCTCAACATGATCTCTTTATTAAAATGTGATTGGAGACTAAATTTTATATTTTTTTTTTTCATTTTGGAAAACCTTTTACTATTTTTAGGACAAAAACAATGATTTTGTACTTATCTAAAAATATAGTAAAAGGTTTAAAAAATATATATAATTTGTCTCCAAGCATATTTTAATATGGAGATCATGTTGAGTAGTTTGAATTAACTTTTTAGACTTTAAAATTGAAGATAAAGTATTAAGGCACGATAAGGCATTTAAACCCTTTTCTTTGAAATTAATACCCGCTTTAACATCATACCAGCTTAAGTTAACGGTTTGAATCTAACCTGAAAAAATCAGGAGTCTGATATGATTTGAATTCGTTAAATTACTAGAGCTGAAAAAATAAATATAGACAAAAAAAGAAAACAAGAATTCGGTTTATGTCATATTCCATATTAATTTTTGTTTTTACCTATATGTCTAAACCATATTAATGTCTCATTTATCAGTATTAATTAATGGATTAGGCCTCTGATCGCATACAAATATATTAATATCTCATTTATCAGTATTAATGGATTGGGTCTACTCTGATCGCATACAAAATCTCATTTTTGTTAATGAATCGGATTGGATTAAGTCCCTTCTTCCTATATACGAATATTATATTATTTATTAATACATTATCTCATGATTGGGTTAGGCCCGAATCAAGTTTTTGAAGTTTTAATATTTTTTTTGTTCTAGGAATGTGTGCTCATGAGATATCTCAAAGTTTGAAAAAAAAAAAAAATGGGTCCGTAGAATGGTTCTGTGGACCCAGCCAGGAGTCCGCAGAATGCCTGTGCGGTCTCCAGCATTTGAGTCCGCAGAATGCCTGTGCGGTCTCCAGCATTTGAGTCCGCATAATTATTCTGCGGCCGTGTTAGATTTCGAATTTCTAAAAACGATGATTTTTTTGTTTATTTTTTTTTAAATAATGGTAGTTTTAAAAATTTCGGCCCACGGGGACATTCTCATTCAGCTCAGGTCAGATCAACACCTTGTCATCTAGCCTCGGTTAGGGACAGAATTAGAAAATTAAAATTAAAAGAGCTAAAATGTAAAATGCAAGGTGTCATGACTGAAATTTGAAGTCAAATTTTCATAATTACAAAATAAAATTCTAACCACCAAATTACAAGCATATATTTAGTATTTTGTAAGAGAAATTGAACTATGTAAGAACTTAAATATAATTAATTAAATTTTAATACACATAATTATTACTTTTTAAATTACAAAAATAGAGCATCCGTCTTTGATCTAGTGATAAAGACAATGATTTTCGTGTGAAAGATTGCAGGTTCGAAATCTGAATAAAAAAATTTCTTATAAATATTAAATAATTAGACGGGTTGATCTCCAATCTTTATTTTAAAAAATTTAGAAAGGCGTGCGATTGTTTTTTGTTCAATAAAACAAAAGTTGCCGCTAATGAATTGGGAAGTGACTTAAGCAGTCTTGGCTGCTATGGCTTTTGCATTTTACTCTCTATGGGAGATACGAGATTGGTTGGAAAGAAGGGGATAAAGTCAAGAGAGGATGAGAGGATGTGAA
Source organism: Carex parvula (assembly GCA_025461045.1). Classification (NCBI taxonomy): domain Eukaryota; kingdom Viridiplantae; phylum Streptophyta; class Magnoliopsida; order Poales; family Cyperaceae; genus Carex; species Carex parvula. The sequence goes on from JAJGRW010000790.1 coordinate 88,493, forward strand.
ATTGTAGATATCTTAACTATGAATAATTATTTCAAGAATAGATGATGGATAGGCTGACGCTAGAACTTGTTTCCCTTTTTTAAAAGATTGAGGAAGGAAGGGGGTTGTGGAAGTCAAGGAAAAAGCCAATTGAAATAAGGGTGGTTTGGCTGTTTATTTCTGATTAGTTTGTTAGGTAGTAAGGTTTGGTTAATTAAACTAGGGTTACAAATCCAGTGTACAAACGAGTTGATTCATGTATGAATGAGATGAAACACGTGATTTTGATGTGCTGCATTTTTTTTCAAAAGTAAAATGAAACATCATGAATAAAGAGCACAGGAAACTGAGCAGGACCCAACTGTTGCTTTTCTGAAGTGACATCTAAGCCATGTACTTCATTAATCCATGGCAGTGGAAAAAACGTGCTGGTACGGCGTGAATTTGATCTTGTGTCGTGTTGTGTCATGATCAAGTTAATTATTCACGTGACGTACCGTGCTGTGGCTAAAATGTTAAGGGGTGGTCACGGCACGCGAATGGTCACGCCACATGAGTCACGCCGTGTTCAAATGTGTCGTGACCAAACGTGACTCGCGTGACCATTTTATCATAGTTTAAGTTAGTTTATTCAAGATTCACTATTTAGTCAAGATCTAACGGTCCTAATTACACATGACTCGCGTGACCACGTGGCGTGCCATGTTGTAACTAGATCTTTCGCGTGACGTGACGTGACGTGACGTGCTGTGCCAAATTTTCAAAAGATGATCACAACACGGGCCACGCACATCATGGCACGTAACCGACATACGTGCCGTGCCATATCGTGCCGTAACCGTGCCATTCTGTGACGGAGCCGGCTCCGCCATGCCATTTTTCCCACTCTAATGGCATTGTTGTATATATGCTGTCCTGACTGCCCAGCCCAAATAGAACATAAGAAGAAGAAAATATATATAATGAACTTTAAATACTTATTTCTGATTTTTGTTTTCAACTGCATTGATTATAATATTTTACTGATACTTGCTACACTTAAATACATATCATGGCTGTAATCTCATTTCATATAAGTTGACACTCATCTTGAGCCGAAATTTTTATTAATAATATTAAAATAAATCAAATTAAAAAAATGACATCAGTTTCTGAAATATTTCAAAAATAATATTTGCGCTGAATGTGTCATTTTCTGAAAAATTTCAGAAATAACATCTCCGCTGAATAATCTAAATTATTCAGCAGAATTGTATAGGCTAATTCTTCTTAATAATCCATCGAAATTGTCAATTCCGATGAATTTATCGAACGGAATCAGTAATTTATTTGTTAAAAGAACATTAGAATATTGTTTTATTGTTTTTATATATTAAATTATTATCGAGTGTTAAGTTTTACTCGTTGAATCCAGTATGAATCGACTATATATATTTCAGAAATTCGATGACTTCATGCTTATGTCATGTTTACTCTTACCAAGGTGACCAAGCAAATTAAAGCATATTTTAAACGAAAAGAAATCAGGTGCCAAATGAAGGGTATATATTCCCCTGTTTACTTTAGTGTATGAAAGATCCAGACTGACTTGCATGACACTAAGCCAAATTAAGGGTGCTCCACCTCCAAGTCTTGCACTCAGAGTCAATATTGTTAAGATTCTTTGTACGATGTAACAAGAAAATTCTACCTAGCAGACAGTGACGGGTCTACATGGTCCTGATATCGTTTATATATTTTGTACAATCTATTGACTAATTCACATTAGATTGAGCTCAGCATATATGTCATAAATCTTAATTTGATTCAAAATTTCTAAATGCCAGCAACTGACAGGACACAGTACTGAAATGAAATGTTGTGAATTCTGAACAAACACAAGGAGTAATGAGTTAAAAAGTTAATTATTTAATTTGTTGCGAAATGATCCTTTGAATTGTCTCAGAAATGAGTTAAAAAGTTAATTATTGTCTTTTTGAGGCATCAGGTATGCTAAAATTAAGCCAAATATTTAGCATTTTTCTTGAGAAAGATCTAGTGGCCCAGAGGCATAATAGCCCCAGGGCTGACCTGCAATAAAACTAACACAACGTTTTATATTCAGGTCGAAGGTGTTAAAGCCTAAAGGAGTATTTACAACAGATGAAGCCAAAGATGGACCATCATCAGAACTTTATATAAATAATGAAGTGGCCACCTATCATTGCTATATATTTTGGCTGTTTTGGCAGTCGGTGGCAATGATTTGATATGTGTTTAGTCAACTGTTTAGGTAACCAAATATATTCTTTTTTTTGAAGTATTTGGACTGAAATATAGTTCAGATATGGGATAACATCGGCCTCCTTTCACTTTGCTAAGGCATCGCACATCACCAGATAAACAAATTAATATATACTTTGATCTTTGCATGCTATAGCCATTCCTTTCACTTTGCTGATCCGATGCTGTTGATAGCAGCACTTGCATAGGAAGATGCTGAATTGCTGATAAGATACTTAGGATATTTTAAGCAAAAACAAATTGTAATGAGTCCGATGACTTCATGCTTTCCTCAGTCTTGTTGCAACTTATTGCAAGCCTAGTACCAGTTGAAAAAGCAAATTAAATACCACGGCCAGTACGTACATGGAAAACAAAAAGGCTGTGTACATAAAAATGTGTTTGAATGGTGAAAACTGAAAATTAAGTAGATAGCAATTAGCTACTGTCTTTTTAGAAAGAATCTTTGGACTAGTATGTATAATATAATCCTTCTGACGAAGACTTTTGCGCAAAACCATGCAGATGAGCCGTTTTCTCTGAAAAATAAGTAAATTTAAGAGAATGAGACCGCCTGCTGAGATGAGCAAACTTTTGACTGTGAGAAGATAAAAATTAGATAAGGAATAACATATTCTGAATGATCCAAGTATTTATATTGATAGTACCAGATAAACAAGGAGTATGTCAATGTCACCACATGAAAAATGCCAAGGTGCATGGCACATACCATGGCACATAAAAAAACTGAAAAAGATACACAATCATTGATATTATTAGCATTCGTCGAGGTAAGCTATGTGTCGACCACCAAACAAATACCATGGAATCAGTCTGACTCTCTGTGCTCCTTCATGCTAATCTGAAGAGTTCAATTCCAAATTTCCAATGGAATCCATCGTACATAGAAGTTAATTTAGGATTATATGTTTTAATTAACTTTCTCCTGAAACACTAATTTTCACCACTTTAAACTTTAATTAAAATTTAGTTGTAAAGGCTTTCATGGGCGGAGGGAGTAACATTAATTGTATGGGGGTCAACTGACCCCCATTAAAAAAATAAAAGGAATGTATTTATATATGATTTCCTATATAGTTTATAGTTAAAATGCTCTCAATACTATAAAATTAACCCCATTTACAACATAATTTTTGTATTGATTGGCCCTCATGCTTTGGAAGTCTGGCTCTGCTCCTTTCATCTAGTTTAATGAAAAGACTAACAACATAATCCGAAACCAGTCACATAGATGATTACAGAAATCGTGTTTCTGAAATGACCCAGAAATGTGAACTGACAAATAATGCACATATACCATAAGTCTATCCATCAGCCTATATACTTTGCTAGAATTTGCAAATTAATAGGAAAGCATTTCTTTTACATTTCCATAGTTTGTATTTAATTGCATGCTAGCTAGTATCTAGGAGACCCAAAAGGTAATTTGCATATGATAGTTGCTCCATCAGATCAATGATACAGTATGAAAGCGTCTTCAATATGGATTGGGTACTCCAAATAATGTCGAACCACACATTTAAAAAGATAATATCTGTCAAAGAAGAAAAAAAACATGTGGCAAATAGGCATGATCATCTTTTCATTTGTACAATATTTTGGAGTCTGATTTGAAGGTGATATGTATAGATCACCAGAAAAATCTTTAATGCTGACAGCCATACTTTATACATTAGAAATCTTTCTTGTAGACAAAACTGTTCATATCAATATTTGACTAACAGTCATCTTTTCTGTATTTGAGTTCTGTTTTATGCCATATAGTAAAGAAGTCAAATATCTTCATGCCTACAAGTTACTAAATTTTTTATCCTTTCAAGATATTACATGTCAAGAAGGTGACCACACGGGATTCAACAACTCACTCCACGTTTTGCCAAAGAAATTTTTCCTAAAAATAGTGTTGGAAGTACAATTATGCACTAAAGAGGAACTACTGCTTTTTTAAAATAGGACAGGTCTAGCTGACAGTACAGTGCTGTTTTAAGTCGGGTTCAGGTTCTGAGCTAAATCTGAACTACACTCGATCCAGAATGAGACATGAAATTCTATCAGACGCCAAAATCTAGGATCGCAAGCAACTGCTTATCATTAAGTAATTTTTACCACAGTATGGAATTTAATGTACTAGTACCATGCAAAACAAGTCTATTGGATTCACTAACTTTTTTTTGTATCTTCATCAGTTCATAAATTCAACATAATATGCCCCACAGATTAATCTACTGTCCCTGAGTTGGGTGACCTGCATGGTAGGTATGTAAAGATTTCTGCTACATTTTATAACAAGGGGGTTGAACCTGATTTAACTAATGAAGACTGTGCTTAAGCTTCTTCGTCACAAGAAAAATTAGGTACAGCAAGACTGATGTATCTGCTGCACAAGTTGTTTTCTTTGATGGAAATTTGGTAGGCCCCCCTTGTTTCTTTGTTTGTATTTGCTTTTGCTGTAGTGACCTCACAATGTTGTAATCAAGTCGTAAGTGCATTCCTTCCGGACTATACTGGATAAGTTATTCTGTATATACTTGAGAAAGTTTATGCTCTTATTGTTTTAATCAATCGATAGTAATAAATATTTTTTCATTTGCTGCCAATCTGTCATCATGCCTGTACTAAGGTGTGTTGAAATGACAATTAAGATTTAAAAGGAAATAGATTTGAGTTTCTCTTTCACACAAGTAGAACTTTGAGCATTCGCATTTCTCTGTTTAAAAAATCTACAAGGAATGGATCTTATAAAGAAAGGAAATGATGGAGCTGACACTACTTCGTAATATAAGCATTAAGCATAGAGCTGAAAGTTGAAAATTTACATTAAGCCTTTCAAATTTTTACATTGAATGGGCCAAATACTTATTTGCATCAAAGCAATTTCAATTGTGGAATAAAACCCGATTCTATCATGGACCTTAAAGACCATAATGTAACAATATCAACTAAAATTTATCAAACACAGGCCTTGGGCCTTCGAGAAATTAACAATATCGCCCTTTGGCAAATCCAATAGTTCCCCATTTTAAGCCGTTAAATAATATTTCCATACAGAAATTGTCATGAAAGGCAACAAATAATATTTGAGTTGGCAACAAAAATTGGAGTAAATGTTTGACATGGCAACAAAAATTTACCAAAAAGTTCGAATAAGTACTTGAAAGGCAACAAAATTTCTCTTCAAGTCCTCGAAACAGATAATATTTTAGATCCATAACAGACCCACAGGCCACAACTTCGCAACAAATAAAATAACTTCAAATGAAATCTGACAGCGCCTTGGAGCCTTCAGTATATACATGAAATCATCAGTAACTATAGGACAAGACCTGTAGCCGGCTCAGGCTTCTTAGGAGGCTCTGAATCGGCTGGTTTTTCTTTTGATTCCTCAACAGGCTCCTTAACAGTTTCTTCATTAGATTTCTCGACTTCTGGTTGTGGTGTTGACAGTGGAGTGAATTCACGGGTTTCGGATGGAATAACAGTGGTTAGCCCGTCACCAGCCGGGTTCAGTTCGTGTTCTGGTTGAGAACCCGGCTCAGCAGTGAGCTTCTCCTTGGCCTTGTTGAATGCACCGGTCACCCATGCAGCACTGGTTAGCACATACCTTTTCAAGCCACAAATTACTTTAATCAACAAGATAGCAGTGTACAAGGCAATCATAAGAAACAATAAGTTTTAGTCATGAAGTTCGTACCATACAACCAAAATTATCTCTTGTTCTTATTCTCTTTGGCTTGAATTAAGTCTAATCAAAGCTTAAATTGTATATGGAGAGTGCAAGATTAATTGACGTCAAAACTTTAAAATTAGGTTATATAGAGGCCTAATTGCACTACTAGCGATAACACACAAAGGGACAACTGGTATGAAAGGAGTTGGTATGCTACCAATCAGATTCTTAACTAGAATAAAATGGAATCAAATTTAGCATCTAAAGGCTGAAATTGAATCCTTGGTTACGATATAAATATAACATATAGATGTATCATTAAGAGCATGGTACCAGTAAAAATCATCAACCAGTTAACTTGCTCCAGGTTGCTAAACCTAGGAAGGAACTCTATAATATTCTTTAATTGGTGTCACCCAACCCCATAACATTTTGGTCTGTTTTAATTTATTTCCCTGCATTCTTTTTCCAGAAAGTTCATCCAAATTCCAATAATGCTAAGCAAACCGATATCACCTAAAACTAGTACACACCTGTTCTTCATAAGAGCAGACCCCGCATTGCTGATAGTCTGCTCCGCAGCAGCAAGGGTGGTACGGGTCTTCTCCGTGACCTGGTACTTTTGGTCCATCTCCTTCACCTTGAGATCCATCTCCTTCATCTTCTCAGTGAGGCCAATCTTGTGGTCCAGTGAGGTTACCTTGGCCGAGGCAGTGGAGGTGATCTGGTGCTTTTCATCAAGATCCTTTGCCTTCTCCAAGGCATCCTTGCCAAGGACAAAGCCCTTTGCTAGCATAGCGGTCACCATGCCTTCGGCTTTTTGTAGTGCCGACTGTGGGCCCGTGGTTGGGGGCATCACATCAGCTGCGGCCTAGGAATTATAGAGATGTTTTCCATATAAGAACAACAATTGCTTGAAAAATGGAAAGCTTTAAAAATGTCCTTGCATAGCTCTCTACATGCTTGCACTCTTGATAAGAGTCTCTGACAAATTGATACAGCGCAATAATTTTCACATATAGGAACATTTCCATTTGACAATCTGTAGTTTTTTAACTATCAAGTAACCTGATCTTAAATTATCATAATTTTTTTTGTCAGTGAGATCACGTGCATTGCCTCTGACTTTCTACAAAGGTTTTAACCATACCATTTCAACTCCTACTTACTGGTTGTAATATAACATGCCATTAGATAATCAACCTTGGTACTTAACTTGCCTAATAAATCACAATAAATGATTCATTTTATGAATCCTTTCGAGTTTCAAATAGTGAATGAGAAAAGATATAGATATAGAAATGTGAACAAAGCACTCAAGCACCAAGACACTTGCAATTAGCTACATTATCTGAGTGTGTAGTCCATTAGATGATTTAATCAATTTGATACCCAAATTCAGACTAGATTTATATTCCCTTCAGCATAGCAAACTCAAATGCTGTCTTCGAAGTTTGGTGAACGTATATAAGCAGATCCGATTACGTTAACATTAAATGTTAGCACAATGTAGTCATGTTGTACTTAGACTTCCGATTTCAACGGTTCTGTCATTTAAAGTTCAGAAATGTTGGGGTTTAAATTCAAGTACGAAAAAGTACTACCCAAGGAAAAATTGAAAAGTATTAAGAGTAATTTTTTTATATGAACCAACAAAGGTATATCTATTGTAGTATACCTCTCTTTGCGCAACTAAGGCCTCAGCAGGGAGTTCATAATCTGTGGCTGGCATGACTACGACTGACATGTCAACAATGGTTGCTCCCTACAAAATAAGCCAAACAACCAAAACCAGTTAAAAAGAAAAGTATAGAAACATTTTTGAACAAAATTTAGAAACTTCAGCAATAACTCTCCAGCAAATCCAACTATCCAAGTGCGACATCAAATTTTGCAACCAACTGAATGGACTCATCATTTGAAATTGTAGTGTCCAAGTTCTGTCGTTCTTTTACTCTTTATTGTTTGATTGGTTTATTTGAGGTAATTTCAGAGATCACTCGAAGCTCTTATATCAAGCTAAGGCCCGAAAATGATTTACAAGAGTATTTCAAAGCCTCAATTTGAGTTCTCAAGTAATAATATAATATCCGGAATGGCCAGAAAAAACATTTTCCACTAAAATACCCCAAAGAAAATTGTACCAATACAATGTATCATAAAAAAGGTCATATACCGTGAGAAGCATAGCAGTCTCAGCCCCCTGAGTATCCTTGAATGTGATGTATGCAATCTGAGACAAGTCATTTTCTCTGAAAAGAATATTAAGGTTGATCATTATGAAACTTTATTTCTTTACAAAATGATAAATAAAAGCTATAATGGAACACTTGTACATACTTTTGCATTTCAACATATACAATGTCGCCAGAGAAGGAGAAGAACTCCTTCAAGTCTCGTTGAGAAGCTTGCAGAGAAACATTACTGACCTTAACTGTGGTTACCTTCAAACAAAAATTACAAGAAAAGGAATTCAATTAGTTCCCTAAAAACAACAGTTTATTACTTATATGATCTGTCATATAATTTTAATATCAACATACAATTAAACCTTTGATGAAACCATTATAACCAGATTTATTGGGTAAAGTTTTCACTTTTCACAAGTTCACAAAAAGGGTAAAATATTATGGCAAAGTTTCACAAATGGTAAATGAAATACAAAACATTTGTAGAACAAATATAAAATAACAAAGAACTCAGGAAGTGCAGTCCTTGAAGTTAATTTGAAAACGATTGATTAGACAGTTACTACAGACAGTGATGCCTAAAGCAATCAAACTACCAAAATCCCAATTAGATTAAGGTAGATATCAACACCACCTATACTGGAACCAAATTAAAATAGAAAACGAGGAAGGAGAATGTTACATTATGGAAAAGGTAAGTTTTAATATTGAACCACAAAATTACGCATTGCAACAATCGATCCTCAAATCTACCCCAAAATTAATTCGACGAACATCACAACTTAATCCTTCCTCGCTGTACTATTTTTCTTGAATGATTAAGTTCGTAAAACAAATCGAATCTGAAAGTCATAGAACAAAAACAAGTACGCATTGATCTCTCCCCAGATCATACACTCCCATTAGAACCCGAAAATTTCTAGTATAAAATGTACATCGGGCATAAAAAATTAATAGAAATAAGATGGAAAAATCAATCCTTACTATCATTTTTGTAGAAATCGAAAAACCCTAAAACTTGGATTAAAAGAGAGAAGGCGGATGAAAAGAAATTTCTTTATACGAATCCCGCAGTTGAGTTCAAATAAAAGCGTTTTAATTCTTTAACCTGCGCCACTAATCGTCCCCAAAACGTTGTGAACCGGATCTTAAATAGTAAAACAGTGTCACAGATTTATACTATTACAAAGAGATTTCATATCACCTTAAGGTACCTCAATTTTTATATTGAATCCTGTCCGTTCGTTTTATATAAGCACGATTCCTAAAGGATCACCGTGCATTACAGGTTTCGGCTGCTGAATTTGCCCGAGTTCGGATTAAAACTCAAACGTTACATTACCTCAGGTGATGCAGACTCATTACAAAGAATGGGCACAGTGATTTGGGGACACATAGGAGGTGCCAAAAAAGATGCAATGGTAACAGAGTTGACCATATTTAGTGCTCACGTGGCAAACGTGTGGGGCACGACTGACGAGAGCTATTACCATCAAGACTTGCTGATCTTGGTGTATATCATTTATTACGTTCCGAATATGACGGAAACACAAATCATTTTTTTTTTTTGAATTAATACAAATTATTTATTATAGCATATGGGTTCACATATTTTTTTTCTTCTAATATTGGTATTTAACACGTTTCTTTATTTTATTGGATTCTCACAAGTGCTGGATATTTATAATTTTTCTTATGTACCTAAAATTAATTTATCTTTTTCTTGTTACTTTTATTAAATGACAAGTTGTATACAATCATATAGAAAACAAAAAATTTATAATAATATCTTATCAATATGATTTATATTCCCTCAGTGTGAGAGGTTGCAGGTTCAAAATTCATCCCTCGTGGATTTAACCCAGTTGGATGGCTTAAACCCTAACTTTACTCAAAAATTAAGAAACAATATGATTTATTGTAAAAAATTAAGTAGTGTATAAAAGTATAGAGACAAATATCAATCTATCATTTTTGTTAATAATTAGTTTTAGACAAAAGAAGTTTATTTTATAAATGTGGATTATAGATAAAAATATACATTAGTAAGCTTTGCATAGAGGCATATCGAGTAATATAAGTTTAATTGAAATAGATTCAAAAGAATAATTTATATTGACTAGAAAATTAATTTATAACTGTAATATATTGAGAAATACTATCAGATGGTACAATTGTACATTTATTTATTATAAATTAGTAAATTGTATATTAAGTTTGATAACTAATTAGTTATTCCATCGATTAGTTTAAAAAGAATCCACAAAATATTTTTATCTACATTTGATAATAGGAGCAAACCAAATTTCAGATTACACCAAATTAAATACATAACATATTTAGACATAATTTACTTCATTTAATTGTGAAATAAGTTTTCTGTCAGTATATCTCTTTTTCTTAATACTGTATATACATGTACAACTTTAAACCGTGCTCCTGGTTCACCCAATACTGCCTCTTTTCTATTATTCACTCTCGAGAGAATTTGTAAAGTCAAACAATTAGTCGCCGTGACTTGAGTACACGTATCATGAGTGGCTAACCTTTCAGAGATCAGTTGCCTAGATTATGCTCCTCAAACAAATATCGATTCAGGAAAACAATGATGTCCAAAACAAAGAAAACATTAAAGGGAATTCTGAAAAAAATTCGTGTAAGATTTATCAAATTTCAATGATACAAAACAGAAACAGCATCGTTGTTTTATTAGGAAAAAGTTTTAAGAGGATATATAGATAAAGAGTACAGGAGCATAAATTAGGAAATAAATATTAGTAACAATATGAAAGACTCTTAAATCAAATCGTTCATTTATTTGTTGCCAACTTGGGGAGGGAGAGCAATTCAAGCATAGAATGTTGCCAAAAATCGTTCATTTAACCGTTTGACTTTATATTAAATTAGTTTAAAATTTTACAAATTCGACATATAAATTCATCACTCATGAAGTAGATGGGTTTAAACGGTTTGGATAGATCACTTGAAATCAATCCGATGTATTTTTGAGTTAAACTCACAAAGAGGCTTAGTGAGCTGAACACTCTAGTTCTACTCTAAAAATTTTACATGCTCGACTCTCATTCTAATTTAACTTTCATAATTTAAAGTTCTTAGTTCCGCCCCCTCAATGGAATGGTTGATCCAAAGAACAATATTTTCATGAGTTAACCCTTTGGCCATAGCAAGGAAAGTGATGCTTCAAGAATTAAATCTGTGACATACATTTATCTTCGGGGTACATGTCACTATGCTCCAGTGGCCACTTAATTGTAACAATTAGTTACATTGGCCTGAGTCCTGACCACATGTGCCTTTATTAATTGTAGATCAATGCACCATAAATTTATCCTACATTGGTACCTGCTTTAGGAAGTCAACTCGATCCAATTCAAGCTCCTCTTGCAATTATTTATTATGTTGGGCCGGTTCAAAATTGAATGCAATTTTGAGCTGAAATACGCGGATTCAAGTTGAATACGGTCAGGGACCGAATTACAATTTAGATTGGAGAAGTTAAAATGTAAAATGCATAATATTACTTAAATTAGTTTTTTTTTTTAACAATTTATGAGGAAAGTTAAATTATATAAAAAATTTAAAATATGTAAATAATTAAAAAAAAATGAAATTATGAAGATGACTAGCATTCTGACTTGACTGTAGATTTGTTTATAAATGTAGCTGAGAGCTTGGATAAGCGAATTTGACTCGTTTAAGAGTTCATCCGGTTCTACTCAATAGTTAATAACTTGTACTCTGTGTCACTTGTTTATGTTTTCTTACACTCTTTCTATGTACTGGTATTCTCTCATATTTTGACATCTGAGGATTGGAATAGTGAACATAGTTCAATTGATATCAAATTAAATACCATCTGATTACAGATCTGAATCATTTAATTCGTGTCAAAATTCGCATATCCAATTTAAATTTACGAAATAATTTATAATATTAATTTTTCGTACGACTCTCATCCCAAATGGAATATCAAATCAAATTAAATGATCAAATCCATATCGGATAACCCCTCCTCCCATCTAATCCCTGATCACTCTCTCTCCTGCTTTCTTTTCTTGTGTGCGTGTTTTCTCCTTTTTTTTCTTCGAATTCATACCAAAGTTTGGCTCCTCTCTTAAAAGCAGTTGTTTTTAAATGCGACCGCATGGATCGCATATGTGTATGCGGTCTGCTGCCACGCTCAAAATATCATGCAGTCACATATATACGGACCGCATATGCAGTCATGCGGAGAATAATGCTACACGCGACACTGTTCATGCGGACACATATGCAGACACCTAGGAATTGATTAGGGTTTCTGTTAGGAACCTTTTTTGTGCACCCATAATTTTTTCAAAAACTTCAAAAATTCATATAAATTCACCCCTTTTGACTTTTTTATATCAAAATTCATGATTTTTTATGTAAAATTTTATCATGAATCTTATTTCATGAAAATCATCATCCATTATTAGTGACTTTTAAGAAATTGGGATTATAAGGTATTATTCTCACTTAATTTTCAAGAAAATAATATGATAAATTCCTTAGACATATTTCAAAACTATTTAGGATTCAACAACAATTCATTTTAAAATATGCATATATAAGTCTGCGTTAAAATCCGCATATACAATATGTTACTCTTTCTGCATACATGAAAAAACCGCATTTTAATAAACATTGCTCAAAAGTGAGACTGAACATCTGACAATTCGTTACCTTGGTTATTGATAGATGAATGATTGAGATTAATAAGGATAAAAGAATGAACGGCTAAGATTAATTTCCGCTCGTTAATTATAGAACCAATTTCGAATATTTGGTTCGATAACTCGAAATGTTTTGAGCCTGAAATTTAATAGTCTTTTAAATCAATCTCTGACACACCACGCGCTGCAAGTTTTTTCTTTTTGTGCAGCCTTATATATAGTGGCATATAAGATAAGGAGAAGAAAGATGTAAAGTAGAAGAAAAAAACAGAAAGAAGCACTATCTTATTTTTCATTTTCTTTTATAATTTGTCGTTTATATTAGTTACACCTCAATTTAAACTAAGCAAAATTTAAAATTTAAAAGATCACATGAAGTAAAAAAAATAGCATTCATTAATCTAATCTTAAATTAAGCATTCAATAAAATAACTAATCCAATAAAATTTATTTTCTGTCTTTTCTTCTTAACTTTACCCAAAATGTATAAATTAACAAGAAAAAAATCACTTGTACACTATAGTTGTTTACTCGTAAGGCTTCTTCTATCAGTGAGTATTGTTAAGGTACCTGAGCGTTTAGAATATTCATTGTTGGACTAAAATAATTTGATATCTATTTAATATTGGAGGAATCTGTTTTGAGATTCGTGTCAGATTAAATCGACCGACTTAGATCTCATTTTACACAGTCAGGTATTACACTGGATCTGAATTCGTTTGGGTATTTGTTGATGAATTCGTATCTTCCCAGGTACCTGAGGTACAATAACTAAATTCGAAACATTTTTTAACTTGCATGAATCTCAAAACGGACCTCCTATATCTTCCCTATAGGTGTCAGATTGAGTTTGATCCGGTTAGAAAACTCAAAAGTAATCAATGTCCGCCATTCTAACCACTAGACTACAATCATATCTTTAGCGTTTTATAATAATGGTTAAACTATATAAAAATTTAAAATACAAAAATTAAATTAAATTTCAATATAAATGATTAAAAATTTAAAATTATGAAGATAACTAAGCATTCTTAATTGTAGATTCGTTCGTAAATGCATCTTAGAGTTAGAGCTTGGATAAGTAAATTTTGACTCGTTTAAGAATTCATCCGGCTTTATGAAATGCCGATGGATAAGGTCGAAACATCAAACCCATCAACAAAGCAACCATAACCCTGATACTAAAGAAACGTGCGCCCATTGCAATATCTGACTACTTCCCAATCAGTGTCATTAACACGATAGTTAAAATCATAACGAAGTTATTGGCTAATAGGCTATAGATGCATCTCCCGAAACTAGTTGCCCAGAACCAAACAACGTTTGTTAAAGGTCGCTCAATGATGGAATCTTTCCTGGTGGTGTGAGAATTCCTAGCCTTCTGCAAGACACGAAGATTACCAGCAATCTTTTATAAAGTGAATTTTGAGAAAGCCTTCGACACTGTTGACTGGTGTTTTGTCACTAATCTTCTCATTGAGAGAGGATTCCCTCCGAAATGGATTAGCTCGATGTTATCCATCCTCCGCTCAGCATCATCGGCGGTCTGGGTTAATGGTTCGCTCAAGGATTCCTTTTCTCATGGGTGGGGACTTAGGCAAGGAGACCCATTATCCCCAATGCTCTTCATCATAGTTGCTGATTCGCTGAACAAATTTATGCAAAATGCAGAGCAAGTCATGCCCCCAAATGTGCACATGTCTCTGAAAACAATTCAGTTTGCGGATGATATAGTCATTATTTCTAAAGCAAACCCTCTAACCCTGAAGATTATCACACAAGTCCTAAAGGTATATGAAGAACTCACGGGCCTCAAGATAAACAAAGCAAAGAGTGCATTTGTCCCTGATATCAATTCCTCCGAACCTGATACACATTATACAGAATATTCTATCCTCCCCGGCAAAGCAGTTACCAATCACATATCTAGGCCTCCCACTATCAATTAAAAAACTATACATCATTGATTTCCAACCAATGATTCAAGAAGTACAAAGAAGGATGGAAGGCTGGAAATCAAATTTTCTGTCATACGGGGGTAGAGTAACCTTGGTAAAAGCAGCCTTTCAGCCATGTCAATACATTTTATGCAAGCAACCATGCTACATAAAGGGATCACCAAGCAAATTGATAAAATGAGAAGGCGTTTCCTATGGCGAGGCAACGCACCATGTAAAGGTATAAACTGCTTAATGAATTGGAAAAACATTTTGTGCATTAAAATGCAATGGCGGTATGGGGATGATTTCCGTTGATTGCTAAAACCAGGCACTTTTGACCAAGTGGCTCTGGAGACTGCAACACGACCAAGATGGGATATGGGCGTCCACAATATGTCAATTGTACAACATCACAAATTGCTCCCAACTTGAGGAATCCCCAAACCTCACTAGTTTTTTAAAAGACCTAGCATTGCTCACACCCTTCTTCTCTTGCTCGGTAAAACATGATATGGTCACCCAAACAATTCAATGGAGATGGACAACAACAAAAACTTTTTCATGTTCATCGGCATATAGGGTAATGCATGATACATGAGTTAAATCAAGTTACCACCGAGCGCTGTGGAAGCTTAGAGTACCCATGAAGGTGCGTATTTTTCTTTGGTTGATGCTGAATAACAAAATCCTAACTCAAGAGGAACTTATCATGCGAGGATATACGATAACACAGAGATGTGGGTTATGTAGTAACGGTCAAAGTGAGACTTGTGACCACTTAATGCGAACGTGCCAATTTTTGGATGGGTCTATGCGCACAGTTAAATCTACCAAGGGTAGGGGAAACTATTACACAAAGATCTGGTGTGATGGTCGACAACAATTGACAGGGCAAAGCAAACAAATTTGGGATGTGGCATGGGCGGCAGGCTCATGGGCAATATGGAAGGAAAGGAATAGAAGGACCTTCATCCAGAAGAGGGAAATGGAGCATATCCTAATTAATGAAGCAGCAATTGATGTACATAACTGGTTACTATTTAGTTAATGCAATAGCGAAAGGGGCGGCCTAGGCATAATGGGGGTTTTCTTAGTTTTATTAGCTGAGCTTTTAAATATTTGAGTTACATTGTAAATTTACTAATAGTTACAAGGATTAGTTGATCCGTGTAACACCTCTGTACATATTTTTTTATCTCAATATATCTTAGTGGAATTTTCACTAACCCTAAAAAAAAAGAATTCATCCGGTTTTACTCAATAGTTAATAACTTGTACTATTCCACTTATTTATGTTTTCTTACATTTTCTCTATGTATTGTTACTGACTCTCTTATATTTTCACACAGAGGAGAACCAACGTTAGTCAATGGAGGGAAGGTACTTCTTAAGTTTGGCCTGGTTAGGAAACTAGAGTGTTTTTTGTAGGCATCAGATTGAGTTTGGTCGGGTTAGAAAACTAGGGTGTTTTGTAGGCATCAGATTGAGTTTGGTCCGGTTAGAAAACTAGTGTTCTTAATTAAGTTCACCAAATTTTTTTATGAACTTACTTTAAAATATATCGGATTGGCTTCAAATGACAAATTCAAACCATTGAAACCGATGTACCTTACGAGTGATTCTTCTATTTTCAAAAATTTTAAATTTTCAGAATTAGTTTAGTATAAAGTCAAACAGTCAAATTAGAAGGTTTTTAAATTTTTTGAACATGTTTTTACCACTTGACGTTGCTGGTTTTGCAATGCTAAGCGATTTCAGTATGAATTTCCTACCTTTTGTTGAATGAATGGTAAGACATCACTTGCTTGAAATGAAGTTATTGATGATTTGTATTGTCTATTTACAACGGAAGAGCATTTTGGTGCGTCTTTCTGATATTTCATACGATGTTACAATTCTCATTTTTCGTTCACATCTTTGGGAGCGATGATAGATATAAATTTGTCCAACATGAGAGGTGTGTACACATTTCATACTCATGGCTAGATTTACCATTTCTTGGATCAATTAGTTCCTGAAAATGAACCGAAGTATTTGCAGCTATACTTTTATGTTACCGATGCAAATCTAGTTAGATCAACGGATGGATAGGACACAAAATCTCAATTGGAACACCGTTCAAATATTGATGGGTGTTCAAATTATGTAATTATTTTGCATAAAATAAAAGTTCAAGTTTACAAATTATCTCCACATAGTGAAATATAAACGCTTGATTGATATTGAACCTGATTAATATTTAATTTATTAGCAGTAGGGGTTTGATGGCATCGATTAGTAGAATCAATAACCATGTGCAAGCCATAGATCCCGCGAACAGAGGTGTGTTTGGGTTGGAACTCTTGCAAGCAGTTGGACAATTTATGCTTCAAGGTATGTGTGTAATACGTTTTAATAAAGTGCACCATTACCTTATTGTATTTAACAATTATATGTGTCAATCATTGTTAGATGATGTTGATAACGAAACATTTGCGGCTGTTGCAAACATGGAGGATGTACCACCTCTTGTCAATGATCTTGTAGTGGATGATCCACATCCTGCACCAGATCGTATGAATGATCATGTTGACGAGTAAGGAGAAAATATTTTTATCTTTTTTCTGTTGTTGTTTACATTATTTCCTCCATTTCTTTTGTTGCATACCAATTAGAGAATTTTGTTTGCCCCTTTTTTCAATAAAGTGTTGTTAAAGACTAACTAGTTTGTACTCGGAAACTAAAATGATTAACAGAAATTTGTTGTGCTTCAGAAATCATTTTATGTTTCTATGAAACTAACTTGTTGTTTTTCATGAACTTAACATGAGACTTAGTTTTATTACATCACTTGTAATATTATAAATTTTTCATAACTTGTAGAGGCGTAGTCATTGGGTTAACCTTTGAGATGGCAACTCTATTTTTTAAACAACTATTGGAGTAGCTGCCAGAGAGCTTGGCATTAGCAGATCAAGTCTAATGATTTGGTCCAGGATTCATCATATTCCACGATGGCCCTATCACATGATTATGAGCATGGAGAAACTCATAACTATTGTGAAGGTATTGTACATTGACAACTAATTTGAAGTCGTACCGAGATTTTTTTGTTGTATTGTACTGCTTTTATTTGTTAATCACTTGAATATAACATTTAGTAACAACAAGTCTTTACTGTGTTGTAGTTGTATGAAATCAATTATAAATGCAAACTGAAGGTCTTGATTTTACTGTGGAACAATTGGAACGAAGGAAGCGATCATTTGAAAAAGATCCTTCTGTCCAAATAAAAGCCTCCATATTACACTTTAGGACCATTATGTTTTAGAGATTGGCTGCGAGTAAGAGACGGAAAGTGGTTAAAAAGCACAACGGCTAAATCGTTTGCTTCAATTTATCAATAGGAGGAATGTTTTGGTTAGTGGTTTAGTGTATTTTGGACTGATGATGTTTTTTATTGAAGTTTTTGGACTCTGCTGTTATATAAGGTTGTCTGCAATTATGGTTGGCTTGTTCTGTGAAGGTTATGGCAAGTGCTTAGAATGGAGGGTTGGATCTTTTGTGGGATTATTATATGATGTATTGCGTAACCTCCTCAGTTTTATCAAAGAAATATTTGTTGCTGTTATTACATATTTCTTATCACGTATCACTCTTGAGTATAAAATTTTATCAATTTTTAAAATTATGAAGTTTTAAATGGAGTCTGCACAATCTGACTGTTGAAATCCGTATAAGAATAATCTCTCAACTTAGAATGACTAAAAGTAAGAACTCGAGCTCACTTTTCTTTTCCTTATTCCTATTAATGTGTTTGTTCAAAAATTCTATAAAAATTCTAAAAATGCATATGACTATGTTTGAAGTACTGTATAAATATCATTTCCAAATTCCTAACAAATTGGGAGAAAATGATTTTTTAGTACTTTATAACAGTAATGTACTACAGTGCATTACTATATTGAAAGCAAATAGCTTTGGGCTTATGCCATGGGTTTAAAAGAAAAACAAATGCTTGTTAAACGCATTAAAAATTTGATAATAAATGATAATTATTTCTTTCACTGTGACTTGTGCAAATTGTTTGAATCGCATTGAAATTGATCAAATTTAGCCTTATTTTTAAACTTTAACCTAATTGCTCAAATAGACAAGAATTTCATTATAATGTTATAGATAAGAATTTCGCTTTGTGCATCCATATAAATTTTAAAGGATGAAAAAAATATATATTTTTTCCCCTTCAATTAGTCTATGTTTGGTTGGCTTCAGCATAAGCTATTCGAAATAGCCTATTCGGTGCTTGGTTGAATTAGAATAGTTAGAATAGGGAATTCAAACTTTTTGTCTTATTAGAATAGGCTATTCCTAAGGATTTTGAGATTTGGCTATTTCAATAAGACAAACTATAACTATTTTTAATTTGGCTATCCTAGCTATTCATGTTTTGCAACCAAACATATCCAAAATCAATAATATGTGAATTTCATTAAAATTAATTTGATCACCCTTCAATGAAACGCATTCAACAAAAGTTACTTCTTAAAGAAATATTTCATAAATCTAACACAAGTTAAATATTGTATAAAATTAACGTTGTCAATCCCCACCGCAGCGCCTGGGCACTTATTAGTATTAAAAAATGGATTACAACATCAAATCAAATATTCTTAGGAATATAAAATTTATACATTTTCAGATTTTGCTGGTTGTCCTGTGATTCTTTTAGCTTCAACAGTTAACGAGATGTTTCTCATTATGCAAATTAAAGATACTAGGATCACTTCTGGAACTAAGTTGGCCTGAACAGAAGAGTATGATGTTAATATGTTTTTTCCGTCTCTATTTCAGTATTTCTCCCTGCAATATTGCAAAATTGATTTAAAGGGTTAGGCAATCATCTAACTTTAAGCAAAAGAAAGAAGGCAAAGAACCGACCACAAATCTTTGCAACATGTGCACATGAACACTGATACTTTAAGCCTCCTATTACAAAATGCAAAATAAGATGAGATCAGCTCATCATCTGATATATATTAAACACAAACCTTGGAACTTCCCCTTGCAGAAATAACAAATTCATATCGTTCCCTCCATCTTACAGGAAATAATACCTCACTTGAAGCACACACCAAAAGCATGTTTCTTTTGTGAGGCAAAATAAACCTTTTAATATTAATGATAGGGAAGGATTACGGTGCTGAACATCTGATAGCTTTTAGAGAGACTATCAAGGGCAGAACTAGCCCATCAGTTAATGGTGGACAAAAAAAATAATTTAAGGTTAGCCAAATTTTAACAAAATTCCAGCGAAGGATGATCGTCAGCCCGCCACTGCACCTCGTGTCCTCGCCAGGCTCCACTGCCCTGCTTCTCCTCTGTAACTCTGTTCTTCTTCTCTTCTCTTCTCTTACTCTACCCTCTTTTATGAGAAAAGTTTGGGTCTGATGAACATTGGAACAATCCGCTTCAAAATTCATGCGAACCCCGCGCAATGATTGGTGCGCACGGATTTTAAAACGAATCAGACAACTCCATTGTTCATCAGACTCAAATTTACTTCTCATGAACATCGGACCCAAACTGCTTATCTTTTTATTTATATTTTTCCGGATTCGACTCTGTTTATGAGCGAAGGAGGATATATGGGTAGTCAATTTCTTTGAGATTTCTGTTTCTTTCTCTGTCCTTTTATTCTTTCCATTTCTTTGCATCTCTGCCCAGACAATTAGACAAATCAGGCCAAGGCCCAATTAAGGGTAGGCAATTTATATTCAAAAGGTAGACAGGCCCAGTTATATATAAATCAAAGCCTATTTTTCCAAATCCAAGGTAAGCAAATTTAGCAAAACTTGTTCATAAATCATACACCTCCCCCTATTCAGCTATTCTCCCAAAAAAGAATAAAGATAAAAAAAAGAACCAATCAGATAACTACTAACCTTAATTAATTATAATCGGACTTTCTGAACTCTGGCCATCATAGTTAAAAGGCAATATCAGGAACATTCTCTCTGAGAATCTGAACCCTGAATTCTAAAGTCACTTCATTTGTCAATTCAAAAACTAGCCCATCACCAATTTTCAGATCATTTTTAAGAGAAAATGTTTTCCAGACTGACAAAAACCGCTTCTCCCTCCAGCACCCTCCATACTGCACCTCTCAAGTCTTGTTTTTGTACCAAAGCAACACATTCCTGTGACCTGTAGGAAGGTGATCGGTGAACCATTTTGGTACTGCCTGAAATTCTGGTACAAAAAGAAAAATATGAGCTAAAATTTTCACCACTAGAAGAAGTATAATTCATTATGTGCAATATATACAAAATACTGATATTTATCTTGACACAGTAACACAACAATATAATGGTATTTGAAAAAACAAGTTCTGTCATTTTCTGTGCTTTAGTATGTGATTTGCAAAAAAGAGGGGCAATCCGCAATCCTGTCATTTTCTGTGCTTTCTTTCACAGGAGGAGCTGATCCAATGTCCAGGTATGTATGGGGCCACTACTGGCTCCTTGTCTTCATTTGGTTTTTGTAACAGAAAAATGTTACCATTTTTCCCTGCACTGTGCTCTGCAACAGATGCTGATTCTGTGTTCTTGTCAGAACATGGAACAGATTGTTCCTTGTTTCTTCACACTTTGTTGCCAGCTCAAGAGGGAAATTATATATTTTGATCCATGAGATTTCTTAATTTCGTATTTAAATGATCATCTAAATTGTTGCCTTCTACTTTTTGTGCTATGTAAGCTTGAACACTGCGGTACTATAACAAACATAGAACCTATATTAGCCTTAATCGCTGACCACAACAACTTCTACTTAACTACAAAGAAGTGCCTGGAAGTAAAATGACAAAAAATTTAAGGGGAAAAGTGATAAAATACCTTGGTACCTACAGCTTGAGTCTGACAGAGTTAACACCGATTCTATATCTATACCATAAAAAAAAAGAATCTGTACCATCATTTTCAGAAAATTTTGATTTATACCACAACAGTTCGATTTGATTTAACCATATATTGTTATATAATGTAGTGGAAGTGTGTTTGACATTGAATCCGAATGTCTTGGGTAATTGGGTTACCGTTTGAATCCGAATAATTTTTCCGAATGTCTTGAATTACCATTAACATGTTAGAAATTACCTAATTGGTGGAAACATGCATCAGCTCAAAAAGGTGTGTTTTTATAATATTAAGGAAAAGGAACATGGACAAACAGGGGTGCTTAGTTGGAATTGGCATGGGTGGAGTGTAACAGGGAAAAAAGAAGTATCCGATCGATCTAGATTTGTGGATAGGAGACCAACTAGCTAGGTATTGAATAATATGGCAAATATTTCAGGATAATATGATTGGTACAAAAATTGTTTCTCAGCAGAGGTAATATGAATTATGGTCAATTAGTTTTTTATAATTTGTTCTTTTCAGAGATCTTGTGTCAGCAAATCATGAATTTATGGTCACGCTTGCTTTTAATATTTCTTATCTGTTCCAGCCTAGGGCACCGGTTTTTAGAATTACATTCAGTATAAACTAGCCGTATTGATTGCTTAACCAGAATATCTTTAGTACTGTAAATTAATTGTATAAAATAATTACGCTTTATGGTAGTTTGAGACTTGACAAGGATTGTAATTTACTGAAATTATGTGTTTACAATTGACAGTTCACACTTAAGAGAATGTCTTATTGTTTTTGATAAACTAGGTAGTGACCACACTTAAGAGAATGCCAATGATCGAGCTATTTATTGGGTGATTTTTGAATTAGGATTAGCAAAAAAAATTCGTAGCTCCAGCTCGATAAACTCGTAATTAGATTGTCGTAGCTCACTAGAGATCAGCTCGATAAAACTCGTAATTAACGAGCTAATTACGAGTTTGATCTGGCTTGGCTCATTTCTCAACTTATTGCAAGAAAAAAATGAAATTATTTGCTGATTTTTTCACTTTTTTTTCTAGATGCTCATCATGATATAATGAAATTCGTTGCAGAAGGATATGAAATTCTATTCCAACTCACGATCTATGAGTAATTACAATATTAAATCGACGAAAAACTTTGATTTACATGCAACTCACAACATAAACAAAATATTAACAAATTAGTTCGACTCGGCTCGTGATTGATTCGGATCAAGCTTGACTTAACTCGACTCCTTCTCACACGAACCAAATTAAATTTTACCTAGGTTGGCAAGGTTCTGCTCGTTTACAGCGACTCAGTTTAAATTCTGAATCGTTTACATATGTCAGGTAGATCGGATCGGATTTTGATTCGAGCGAAGTCGGATTTAGATCGTCTCATATCACGCCCGAGTCTCATGGGTGTCACCCGCAAGGCCGCAAATCCTTCTTTATCCACCCAACCTCTGAGCTTCGCGCCTCGTACAGACAAACCCTCTTAACCTCTTACACTATGCGATGATAATCTCTCGTACTTCTGCTACTTCCCTCTTCGTCCAACCAAGAAATTCCTGGAAACTTTCCAGCTTTGCTAATGGCGAATCTCCCTTTGGAATAAAATCCTGCAAAATTCGTATGAAAAGACGATGCCATCTCCATTCAACTGCCGCTGTAGTGGCATTGATGACGGATTCGAATTTTTTCGAGGTGGGAAGATTAATCGGAAGCTACGGATTCATGAATATTACTAGGTAGCTTGATTTAGTTTAGTATTTGTTTCTTTTTCTTCCATTTATTTTCGATTTTCTTTTCTTGAGATAATTTGGTAACCATTATTCAAGCATGAAGCATCCTTTTGGTTTGACTAAATATAAGAAGCCTATAAGCGCCTGGTTAACTGGCATTTCCACTAATTTTTCTTAACTTTTTAGGTCTACCTAATTTTCATAACTTGTGGTTTGACACTGGTCGGTTAGGACAGCCTGTCTGGTATAGGGGTGTAAACGGATTGGATATTATCTGATTTTATCTGGATCCGAATCCAGAAATTAATGAATTCGGATAATATCGGATCCGGATCTAGATTCGGATAATTTACAGTCAGATACGGATGCGGATACGGTTTTGATTATGAAACCAGATACGGATTCAGATTTGGATCCGGATAATTACCCGCATCCGAATTTTTGGGTTAATCGGATCATCCGAAACCATCCGCAAAATTTAAGGCGCCTCTAGCATGATATATAACCGGGGCTTGGGCCGGCTGAAGTGTTTCACATGTAGCGCACTCAATTTCTTGATATATAAATACCTTTATTTTATTTGTAGTTCTCATGTGGGATTAAGGAGTACCTGCCATCCGGATTACGATCCTTTTTTTCCTTTGCTTTATGAATACCATTCAACTAAGGACTATTGGACACGCTATTTTTTAATCAACAAAAATTGATGCATTGAAAAATAAACGCAATGTATATGATTCTTTACTATTAGACAATGTATCATGATTCTTATTTTTGTGTCAATTTATTTTGTATTCACTAGATTTTTTTTTTGTGTCAATTTTTCCTGGAGGCAGTACATCAACAAATTTCTAAGTTATGAATGAAAAAAAAAATATTTAGATGTTATTTATTTTACACAATATACATTATTTGTTTATTTTTAGTTATCCGAATTATATTTGTATGTATTCGTATCCGTCCGATATCCGATCCATATCCATATCCGTTTAATATCCGATTTGTATCCATATCCGAGACTATCCGTATTCGTATCTATATCCGAAAAATTATAACGGATAAGGATACAGTTTGATCATTATCCGATTCGTATCCGACCGTTTACACCCCTAGTCTGGTACCAGTAAAGGGAATTATGGTAATTGTTTTTATAGGCTCATATGTCTAGACTGCTAGGGCTAGTTTGGGAACTTGCCAAAAGGATATCTGACAAGTTTATAAAAGAAGGAAATAATTTTATGAAAACAGAAAAATGAAGGTAAGTGTGCTTATTCATAATGCCCCTTAAAGACATTACATATGTAGAAAACAGCTTGCTGCTTCAACCAATTGTAGTCATTGAATTTATTGTTGCTTTCTTACATGTGGTGTTTACCTGAACCAAAGCTACTCATCATTTCCAACAGAAGGCTTTTCAAATTATGAAATGATACAAGAAGTCGATAGGTTGAGAGCTCAGAATGTCGGAGAAGGCCAAGTCAAAATAAGGTTATTTGACTGTTTATTTGTTTGAGAAAAACAAGAGATATAATGCTTCATTAATATCCCTATAAAACATAGAAATGCTTCTTGTAACTCTTCTCCAATTTTTTATTTTTGTTACAAATATCTCTTCTTCTTCCCTATCAATGTAAAAAAGCAAAATGTAAGTAGGGTAGTTTCAGTATGTGTTTTAGTTAAAGGCCATTGTTTTTAGGAAGCATGATACTACACGGGACTTTAACATGTTACTGATGAATTATAAACGGTTATTAATCACAGACCAATTACAGGATTTATGAGGGAAGGGTGATCAAAGGTCGGCTTAAGGGAATGAATGTCCAGTTTAAGGTATTTATCAGAAATATGTCTTATTTTGTTATACATGAAAACATCCAACATTTCTCATGCTTGCAAGTTCATGGAATTATTTGGTGTGATATATGCACTCAAGCATGATATTATTTGAACCTAACTCTACCAATTGGTTTCTCTCATTTGCAGAAATTAAAATCCGCATTAACTTTCTTCTGTTGATTCATTTGAGTTCCAAGTAAAAATTGGGGTCATATAGTCATTTTGTCTTATTTTAACTTTGTTTGTGAAGCCTGGGTGTTGTTCACAAGCCAAAATAAATAGTTGTATGCTAGTTTTATTGAAGAGTAGGCTTCACATGCTAGCAATTTATTAA
Organism: Carex parvula; assembly: GCA_025461045.1. Classification (NCBI taxonomy): domain Eukaryota; kingdom Viridiplantae; phylum Streptophyta; class Magnoliopsida; order Poales; family Cyperaceae; genus Carex; species Carex parvula. The sequence continues at coordinate 114,079 of JAJGRW010000790.1, forward strand.
CCCCAAAAAATGTTTAGGCATAGAAAGAAAGAAAGAAAGGAGAAATAAAGAATAGAGATGCAAGCACATATCAAGCCAAAGAAAAACCCAAAAAATGGTAATGAAATCGTAAGTAAAAGGGTGCCTTCTTGTCTGCATTGGGGCTCGCCAGCAAGTTTCATTACATCAACAAACACCCGCCAGTATTGAGAAGACCCGTACCACATGTTATATTGTACCATTTATCCACTAGCCTTGGCCACATCCCTGACTAGTTATCACATTATGTGACCTGCCACACACTATGGCTGTAAAGATCCAATATTGAGAAACAAGGGTGTTTTTTTGGCAAATGTGATAATCCATTAGTAAAGTTTTCACTTTGCAGAAATCTTTATTGTTCTTCTAGCAAATTGCTCTCGGCACTATATGTCGACTAATCCAATATTGACCAAACAAAAGGATGCAAAAATGAAACTTATTGTAGAACCCATTTAATATGTTAAATAAGTGAATTGCTGAAATATCACAAGATTTGAGTAATAATATAAATATACTTGGATACTATCAATGTAATATGCACTGTGGGATCCTCTCCTGTTAGGATTGTTTTAACTATTTTTGTGATTTCATGTCTAAAAAGGTATATCCTGGACGAATTGCTGGTGGAATGGAATCGGATTTGTTGGCAGCCAATGAATTAGTCTCCCATACTTCTCTTCAAGTGAGCAAATTATTTTTATTCTTTAATACATACACAATTTTGGTTTCTTCATTGTCACTGATCATACCGTAATCTTACTGCACTATTAATTATACCACACTGGCACAGCCATTTTGAAGACATCCAAATATTTCCAAATGCTTCACATGTTGTGACCATTGTAATCTTCTTAGTTCGTACCAATTTAATGGCATGTTACAGTGGGAGATAAATAAAAAATTGAATGGGTCTTCAATGTTTATTTTTTCCTTGTCATTTTTTTCTTATTCTTCTAGAAACACCCAAGAAATATTTCTGAGAACATTCAGTTGTTATTAGGAGCTTTTGAGATAAACACAGGCGAGCAGGTTCAATTTCTACTAATTACTTTACAAATACTTTACTTCATGTGCGCCTTTGTATAATTTAAAAAATATGACATACACCTGGAAAAATGAGAAACCTCATGCAATCCCTATTAAACAAGGAAATCTCCTATACACCCTTTGAAGTACGACAAATCTCATTTGTATTCTATCTCCCAACATTATTTTTATTTCGACACTGATATGTAAAGAGTTAGTCTGTTAACTCTGGTTATTGCTGGAAACAGGGATACTGTTAGATGTGAAATTTACTGCATTTTCATGGGGCATCTAAATTTTTTGCAGAGTATGTATTTTCTCATCTTATAGAGAGTAATTGTGATATTTTAGTGCATTGTAAGGCATCAGGAACACACTTGAAACACTGTTCTATTATTTAGTTTGTGGGCTTGAACATACTAGTGCCATCCTACTTGCTGCTTGCATGGTACTGGTCTGGTATGGCTCTGTCAAATGTCATAATTAGTCCTGTATGGTGCAACTGACCCTCATTTCTGAAATTAAGCCTTATCCAATCCTCTAATTGACATGTTTTGTGTTCTGATTTAATGCTCAATTGTGCTATTAAGCTCAACTAAGCCTTCGTCTAAGCCTTCGTCTAAGCCTGTTTGGTCATATTTTAATCATCACTTTTTTGAAATATTTTGCCATGAACCCTCAATTTTCGCAATATAGATTCAATTCAAAATAATTTTACTTTATTTAAACCTCATGGATTAAAGCATCAATTAGTGTCAGCAGTGTGACTACTCCAAACAAACCAGGCAATAAGAAAACACCTACAAAATTGGAATTAGTGACTTTTAATAAAAACGACAATAAATTGGTAAATGTGAGTTTTTTTTATATAGAAGGATGAATATGATATTTTGAATTTTAGAAGAGGAAATACATAATTTTGAGGTTTTTGAAGGGTTTACATGAAAATTTCCCTTGATTATAAACAATTATCAATTCACTGGTGTCTGGAGCAGTGGTACTAGTGGTGTAAATGGAACAGATTCAAAGAGGATAGTGCTAAAACCATATCCATATCCATATTTCATTAAGTGGATACAGATACAGATATTAGACAGATGTTAAAAATTAAAATCAAATCCACCTTAAACAAATGCTGGTAAGGAATTGATAATCGGCATATATGGATTTGGAAACGGATACTTTAACGGATATTAGTAACAACTATGCATAATATAATAAACAAAGTTTTTAGTATAATATAATACAAAATTTAAAATAAGAAATTGATAAAAACGTGCATATTATTAGATGATGTACATAATAGACAAGTATATCAAACATGAGGGTGTTTCAACAAAAATGGAAAAGAAAAACTAGAAATGAGGTGCACAAATAGAAATTTTGATAATTTGGCCCCATCCTGTAAATAAGAACTTGTAGCATTCGGTTTTATTTCGGATACTTCATTTTGCAATCCAAAACCAAATCCGTATCTGCATTATTTTTGTGAATACGGATCAGATACAAATACGGATACTTTATTAATGGATATGGGCAGTACATATACGGATAATAGGCGGATACAGACTCAATCGAAATGGATAAATATCTGTTCCATTTACTCTCCTAAGTGGTACTCGACCTGACCAGTATGCTACTGGAGTCCTGTCAGTTAATACTTTTCACAATCATACTTGAGGCATTAAAGACATTTTCTGTTGTATTTTTAGTGGTTAGCTTTTCGTAATGATGGGAGGTTCAGTGCAGCTGATTACGCAAAATTTGCAAGTGAAAATATTTCCAAGAGCCTTTCCAATAATTTTCCTATATTTGGCTTGGGACAAAAATGGAAAGAGAGGAGATATTTTGTCATAAAGCTGCTCAATGGTGCCATGAATGGTTTGGCGCACATGCATAAAAATGACAGGTTGCACCAGAGTCTAGGTCCTGCTTCTGTTGTCATGAAGTAATTATTTTTCCCCCTTTTCTCCTAACTTTCTTTAAAGTTTGTAGTTGTCTCGTTTCTAAATCTATAAAGATCCTAGTATGATACACCTTCCCCACAAAACATGCAGATATAGGGTTTTAATTGAAATTGCCAACAAAATATCCATATGAATAATTTTTTCAATGTTGCAGGTACCGATGAAAGTTCATGTAAAAATTAGGATAACCTTTTCCTTCTATTTTGTCAATGTAGTACGATACTTGAGAAAGATGTGGCTGTTTTGGTTCCTCGCTTGCGTGACCTAGCCTTTTCAGTTGATGTCAGGTCTCTCTCTCTCTCTCTTAAACTTGCCAGCGCTGGCATACAAAATACATATTGCTCATGTTTCTCCTACATCTACTAGTCCTAGCACTTAATCCAAACAAATGAACACAAACTTGCTAATCCACAAGTACCTCTGTGTGTGTACCTGCTGATAACACCAGAAGTAGTGGATGCAGCACACCCATGAAAAGCAATGCATTGAGAAAGGATATTGTACAGTGCTATGGCAAAAGTTATCTAAATTGAACAGGTTTATCATTCAAAATAATTCACAATGAATAAAAAATCAAGTCAAACAATTTATCATTCTGTGAGACCTTTTGCAATTTTCTGATACCTGATTGATCATACTTCAAGTAAACTAGTTCCTCACCAACCATAATATTGTTAAAGAATGGCAGTGATGAGGATCTTATCTGCAATTCATTGATAAACTTTATTACAATCTTTTTTTCAATAAAACATTTTCAGATATACTGCAATAGGTGATGGACCATTGTCACAAGATCTGTGGCGTAGAGCTATTTCTGCAGGTGCCATTGCTCCTTTTGAAAAACGAGCTTTTGCAATTGCTGATGACATGTAAGATCGTCTAGAATTACGGGCAGTAAATAGGGTTTATTAACAACCTTCTTTGTTTACGTGAGGTCCTGTCCAGGTAGGTTACGACCACAAACTGTCTTAAGTTCTTCTTTGTTTTCATATCATTTGATCATTGATTTTGTTGGTGCTTAATTTTATAACACGTTACTAAATTGAAAGCTAATTGAGGCAAAACTAAGCTCAATTGAGGGTTAATTAGAATTTACTGATTGCAGAAAATGGGGCATAATCAGTTATCATTTCCATAGGGAGAACAATATGAAGCTAATTTGGAATAAGCGCTATTTGTAGAAGTTCCACTTGAATGAATCAAATTTGGTCAAATTGAGGCTTAGTTGCAATTTTGATATTTAGTATCACGGTTGAGGCTTGTGGTGCATATTGTAATGTGGAGAGTAAACAATGTCAAGTTAAATTGAGGGTTTCTTATGGAATACTTACAAAAATGTAGTGTCAAGTGAGATGAAGTTGACAATAACTGTATTTACATGTGCTTAAAGCTTAATGTGCAGATTTGAGGTAAATTGTGCTACATATTTGGTTGTTTGAGGCATACAATGAATAAGAGGTTAAATGAGGCAAAGTTAGTTAAAATGTGATTCAATTGTTAAATTCTGGATGTGGAATCTTGGGAATCTTTAATCCCTGGATACAAAATTGGATTAAGCTGAGGTCAAATTCAGCTATATTTAGTTAAAATTTCTGTGGAGGGCCAATTGAGAATATGAGTACTAAATCAAAGCTTAATTGCACAATTAAGGTTTCGCTTAATGATTTGAGTTAATTACAAATTGCAAGAACTGAACTTTTACAACTTTATTTTTCTCTCCTGTCAAGCAGATACGCAGCCGGACTACTTTTTGCATATTTAGCCTTTGTGCCTTTTTGTGAAGCTGGGGTCATAGATGCAATTTCATTGCAGGTGAGGATACAATTTCATGGATAACTACATGTCAGATCTTTCTTTTCTCTGCCTTTTGTACCAGGGAACAGCAGGAGCTATTTGATGACTTAAAAAATCTGCAGTTACACTGTACTTAGTTTCTTAGAATTTGGTAGCCCAATTACGCCTGAATCAATTCCCAATGATGATTGATCCTCACTTCAACAAAAAACTTTTCTCAACCAAATATACAGATTCTATTATGTTTCCATACTATAACTCAACTTTTCCTGAGCTTACATGTTGACGTACATTGGTACAATGGGTATATTAATCTTTATGCAAGTGATTGTACACTTTCTCAATTTCAGAGACTTCTTGAAAGTACCTTTCGGCTCGACCTTTCTTCGATGAGAGAGTAAGCACACCTGCTTGAAAATTAGTCAAATTTATATTCATTCACCTTTTTATTTTTTTCATATTAATTGTTGCGGGCTTATGAGTAAATGGGTTCATAAGAAGCTTTTAGCAGCGAATCCAAGGAAAAGAAGAAGAAGAAACCTTGCATATTACAATTAAGAGCGAAGTCTTTTAAGTTACAATGCTAATCATATGATACAAATGAGCCATTCGGTACCAATATGAAGCTTGCATTTCTTTGGAGTTTCCTTTTCCTTCTTCAAACCTAGTGAGTACAAACTCTAATGACCATAATGTGCTAATATATTATATGCTCAATTTCATAAGTTGAGGAGTATGTATGTTTGTTGTAGATATTGTTTAGCAGATGATCGGTTAGCAGAAGCTGTCAAATTTCTGGATCTAGGCGGTGGATCTGGCTGGGAATTACTCCAGGTACTGTACAAGCATTGCACAGCAATTTCCAGTTAGTACTTCATACAAATATCATAAAAATCATGTTCTTTCGGTGTAGGCAATGCTAAATCCTGATTATAAGAAGCGGCCTATTGCTGAAGCAGTACTTAACCATCGATTTATAACCGGAGCTGTTCTATGATCTTAACCACTGATTCATGATCAGAGCTGTTCTATGAGACACTTCCTCAGTTTTCTATATGTTTTCTGTACCATGATCAGTTTTGTATTTTTTTCTTTTCTGTACTATTTTGATAGAAGGGCATTTATTTCTGGGGTATAAGTTGTAAAGTTATTTCCTTCATTTTGGACTCGGTCTATGATGTTGTATACAACAATATCCAAGTGCTGTTTTAAAATATCTTACTGTATATCTTGGCGTATATGTTGGAGGGAAAACAAACAATGATGGGAATGGGCTCACATTAAGTGGTGGCACGGAAGAGTGATCCACGTTAATGAACTGTTTGGATTATTAAATGAAGACTAAAATTGGTTTATATTTCCACGGTTATGTCTGAATGACCAACTTTGGCAACTGGTTCAGTGATAAATTACTCTTTCAGGACTGAAGTTTATTCTGTTGGGTAACCAGTTCAGAGACCAGTAGGTTGAATGTATGTAGATGTTTTGAGGTAGATAAAGTTTGAACTCGACTTGTGAATATAATGTGTCGAGCCAATCATGAGCTGAGTCGAGCTAGCTCGTTAATAATTTATTCGTGCTATGAGTTGTGCATAGGTTAAAGATTTTGTTGACTTGGTGCACCTGCTAGCTGTCGCCTCTTTGGCTTCTCGCTCTGCCATAGTAGTCTTGTCTCTTTGGAAATTGAATCTTCTTGTCGAATAGAGCTTCATCAATTCATGCTCCATTTCATGTGAAGAGGAAGCTTATGGACGGTGTAATTAGAGCTGCCAAAATCGAAGTTCGAATCTAAATCTGAGTTGTTGTGAAGGGAGTTTAAGAAGACATGCTTCTGCAGATAAGAGGTGAAGTGAAAGAGAAGATAGATCGAATAGTTAGATAATTGTGACGGAAGATGTGAGGTAAACTGCGGAGAACTTGAAAAGAGGCTTTCATAGTGAGCATAAGAGGGATAATGAAAGAGTCGGGAAAAAAGAATTTTATCTTGAATCCGACTCTACTACCAGAACAAGCATAAATCGAGCAAATTAATTATATATATATATATATATATATTATATATATATATATAT
>JAJGRW010000790.1:123959-225161 GCA_025461045.1 Carex parvula
CTCATAACTATTGTGAAGGTATTGTACATTGACAACTAATTTGAAGTCGTACCGAGATTTTTTTGTTGTATTGTACTGCTTTTATTTGTTAATCACTTGAATATAACATTTAGTAACAACAAGTCTTTACTGTGTTGTAGTTGTATGAAATCAATTATAAATGCAAACTGAAGGTCTTGATTTTACTGTGGAACAATTGGAACGAAAGAAGCGATCATTTGAAAAAGATCATTTGTCCAAATAAAAGCCTCCATATTACACTTTAGGACCATTATGCTTTAGAGATTAGCTGCGAGTAAGAGACGAAAAGTGGTTAAAAAGCACAACGGCTAAATCGTTTGCTTCAATTTATCAGTATGAGGAATGTTTTGGTTAGTGGTTTAGTGTGTTTTGGACTGATGATGTTTTTTGTTGAAGTTTTTGGACTCTGTTGTTATATAAGGTTGTATGCAATTATGATTGTCTTGTTCTGTGAAGGTTATGGCAAGTGCTTAGAATGGAGGGTTGGGTCTTTTGTGGGATTATTATATGATGTATAACATGTAACCTCCTCAGGTTTTATCAAAGAAATATTTGTTGCTGTTATTACATATTTCTTATCACGTATCACTCTTGAGTATAAAATTTTATCAATTTTTAAAATTACGAAGTTTTAAATGGAGTATGCACAATCTGACCGTTGAAATCCGCATAAGAATAATCTCTCAACTTAGAATGACTAAAAGTAAGAACTCGAGCTCATTGTTTTTTCCTTATTCCTATTAATGTGTTTGTCCAAAAATTCTATAAAAAATCTGAAAATGCATATGACTATGCTTGAAATACTGTATAAATGTCATTTCCAAATTCCTAATAGATTCAGAGAAAATGATTTTTTAGTGTTCTGGACAATTTTGCCCTGTGAAACCAACAACTGTTTCCTTTGGTTTCAATACTTTATAACAGTAATGTACTACAGTGCATTACTATATTGAAAGCAAATAGCTTTGGGCTTATGCCATGGGTTTAAAAGAAAAATAAATGCTTGTTAAACGCATTAAAAATTTGATAATAAATAATAATTATTTCTTTCACTGTGATTTGTGCAAATTGTTTGAATCGCATTGAAATTGATCAAATTTAGCCTTATTTTTAAAACTTTAACCTAATTGCTCAAATGGACAAGAATTTCATTATAATGTTATAGATAAGAATTTCGCTTTGTGCATCCATATAAATTTAAAAGGATGAAAAAAATATTTTTTTTTACCCCTTCAATTAGTCTATGTTTGGTTGGCTTGAGCATAAGCTATTCGGAATAGCCTTTTCGGTGTTTGGTTAGGTTGGAATAGTTAAAATAGGGAATTCAAACCTTTTGTTATTATAATAGGCTATTCGTAAGGATTTTGAGATTTGGCTATTTCAATAAGACAAACGATAACTATTTTTAATTTGGCTATTCTAGCTATTCATGTTTTGCAACCAAACATATCCAAAATCAATAATATGTGAATTTCATTAAAAATTAATTTTGTCACTCTTCAATGAAATGCATTCAACAAAAGTTACTTCTTAAAGAAATAATTTCATAAATCTAACACAAGTTAAATATTGTATAAAATTAATGTTGTCAATCCCCACCGCAGCACGTGGGCACTTAACTAGTATTAAAAAATGGATTACAACATCAAATCAAATATTCTAAAGAATATAAAATTGATATATTTTCAGATTTTCAGATTTTGCTAGTTGTCCTGTGATTCTTTTATCTTCAACAGTTAACGAGATGTTTCTCATTATGCAAAATTAAAGATACTAGGGTCACTTCTGGAACTAAGTTGGTCTGAACAGAAGAGTATGATGTTAATATGTTTTTTCCGTCCCTATTTCAGTATTTCTCCCTGCAATATTGCAAAATTGATTTAAAGGGTTAGACAATCATCTGACTTTAAGCAAAAGAAAGAAGGCAAAGAACCGACCACAAATCTTTGCAACATGTGCACATGAACACTAATTCTTTAAGGCTCCTATTACAAAATGCAAAATAAGATGAGATCAGCTCATCATCTGATATATATTAAACACAAACCTTGGAACTTCCCCTTGCAGAAATAACAAAATTCATATCGCTCCCTCCATCTTACAGGAAATAATACCTCACTTGAAGCACACACCAAAAGCATGTTTCTTTTGTGAGGCAAAAATAAACCTTTTAATATTAATGATAGGGAAGGATTACGGTGCTGAACATCTGATAGCTTTTAGAGAGACTATCAAGGGCAGAACTAGCCCATCAGTTAATGGTGGACAAAAAAAATAATTTAAGGTTAGCCAAATTTTAACAAAATTCCAGCGAAGGATGATCGTCAGCCCGCCACTGCACCTCGTGTCCTCGCCAAGCTCCACTGCCCTGCTTCTCCTCTGTAACTCTGTTCTTCTTCTCTTCTCTTACTCTACCCTCTTTTATGAGAAAAGTTTGGGTCTGATGAACATTGGAACAATCCGCTTCAAAATTCATGCGAACCCCACACAGTGATGGTGCGCACGGATTTTAAAACGAATCAGACAACTCCATTGTTCATCAGACTCAAATTTACTTCTCATGAACATCGGACCCAAACTGCTATCTTTTTATTTATATTTTTCCGGATTCGACTCTATTTATGAGCGAAGGAGGATATATGGGTAGTCAGTTTCTTTGAGATTTCTGTTTCTTTCTCTGTCCTTTTATTCTTTCTATTTCTTTGCATCTCTGCCCAGACAATTAGACAAATCAGGCCAAGGCCCAATTAAATAAGATTAGATAGATATGTTATGGTACCAGCTTTTATTCAGGTGTAATTAAGAATTGACATCTTATCGGCTAACATTTATATCCCAGCATTCCTAGCTATTTTTCATGAATAGGCTGTATGATTGTATAACTTTATATTAACTTGGTTTGGGTGGTAACACACTAATGAGTTAGAGGTTGTTGAGGGATGAAACTTGACAGAGGCTATTTAACTCCATCTCTTATCAGATGATAAAACAATGGGTAAAAAGACACATAGATAATTATTTTTTCATGTTATTGGTTATTTATATATATGTGGGCCTGGAATTTTATCTTAAATTATACTGTGTTAAAGGACCCCTGATAGAATAGACTTGTTCATTTTATTTTTGCCTAAATTTTGTGTGTTACATCTACTACCACTGAAAAAACCAAAATCCATTATCAATGTGAACAACTCTTCAAATTCCAATGTCCAAAATCAACCTACGAAAGTTTCCACTCAAAATCCTCCAGTGGCTAAAGCATCTTTCCCATGTCACCCAATGGCCACTCGATCTAAGACATGTACTCTCAACAAAAAAGATTTCACTGCCACTAAACATCCTTTGCCAACTAGCTATGTGTCTGCCTTGAGTTCAAACCTTCCACGTGATCCAGCGAGCAATGGAATAGGTTTTCTAGTAAAAGGAGGTATTTTTCCTATAGCTTTTACTCGCCCTAAGGTAATTAGTCATGCATGCTTCTTAAAAAAAACGAACTCTTTATTTGCCCTGCCCCAACTAAGCCTTAATTAGCACAACTTACCCAAATAACTAAACCTCCCTCTGTTATGCCATTATGTGTGTAAATTCAAACTCAATTGCACCTAAGTTGTGTAATGAATTACCAGTAAATTATAGAACATACTGGTTCTGGGCCGTACAAAACGGTACTTAAACCGCTATCGCAACCCTTGGAGTGGATTGTTTTTTTTTTTTAAAAACGCATTCAGATTCTCATTTGCTTTATTACAACAGTCTGAGCCAGTGAGTTATGAGATTTAATCATAAGAGTGTTCCCTGAATTTGTCTTCTCTGTTTTTCCCCCTGTTTTGTCTTTCGGTTTCCTTTATGCATGAATAGAATAATGGAGGATCGAGGGGAAAGAGAACTTCCAGTTAATAGTCATAACACATGACGAGAGATTATATTCAAAAGGTAGACAAGCCCAGTTATATATAAATCAAAGCCTAGTTTTCCAAATCCAAGGTAAGCAGTAGATCAAAATTTAAACATGATTTAGCAAAACTTGTTCATAAAATCGTACACCTCCCCCTATTCAGCTATTCTCCCAAAAAAGAATAAAGAAAAATAAAAAGAACCAATCAGATAACTACTAACCTCAATTAATTATAATCGAACTTTCTGAACTCTGGCCATCATAGTTAAAAGGCAATATCAGGAACATTCTCTTTGAGAATCTGAAACCTGAATTCTAAAGTCACTTCATTTGTCAATTCAAAAACTAGCCCATCACCAATTTTCAGATCATTTTTAAGAGAAATGTTTTCCAGACTGACAAAAACCGCTTCTCCCTCCAGCACCCTCCATACTGCACCTCTCAAGTCTTGTTTTTGTACCAAAGCAACACATTCCTGTGACCTGTAGCCGTAGGAAGGTGATCGGTGAACCATTTTGGTACTGCCTGAAATTCTGGTACAAAAAGAAAAATATGAGCAAAAATTTTCACCACTAGAAGAAGTATAATTCATTACGTGCAATATATACAAAATACTGATATTTATCGTTTGACACAGTAACAACAATATAATGGTATTTGATAAAACAAGTTCTGTCATTTTCTGTGTAGTATGTGATTTGCAAAAAAGAGGGGCAATCCGCAATCCTGTCATTTTCTGTGCTTTCTTTCACAGGAGGAGCTGATCCAATGTCCAGGTATGTATGGGGCCACTACTGGGTCCTTGTCTTCATTTGGTTTTTGTAACAGAAAAATGTTACCATTTTTCCCTGCACTGTGTTCTGCAACAGATGCTGATTCTCTGTTCTTGTCAGAACATGGAACAGATTGTTCCTTGTTTCTTCACACTTTGTTGCCAGCTCAAGAGGGAAATTATATATTTTGATCCATGAGATTTCTTAATTTCGTATTTAAATGATCATCTAAATTGTTGCCTTCTACTTTTTGTGCTATGTAAGCTTGAACACTACGGTACTATAACAAATGCAGAACCTATATTAGCCTTAATCGCTGACCACAACAAATTCTACTTAACTACAAAATATACAGGAAATACAGAAACTGGAGACCGACCAAAATTGACAGTTTAGGCTTTGTACCAGTCAGGTAATGACGTGATGTAAATTCCTTCTTTTGGGTCAATTTCAGCATTCTACCCTCTATCTTTTCTTTTTCTCATCTAATTTTCGCTTATATTACTGTGTGTTTGAAAAAACACCAAGATATAGCACACAAATACGAGAACTACATTGTTACTGTATCAGTCAAACCACTCACGTAACTAACAAAGACTAAAGCATAAATTCAAAAATAAAAAAGGAAAGCAAAAGATCTCTTTTGTTACGGGTAAAGAACCGGCCAAGAACAGAACCAGTCAGCTCTTTACAAATGGACAGAAGACCTCTACAGAGAAAAAGTTAGAAGGTTTACCAGTATGGTAGCAAGCCCAGTGCAAGCTACAATGTAAATTGTAACTCATGATTCATCTGAATCAATTCAATTAAAATTTTGCATTAGCTAAAGAAGAAAATTTTGAAGAAGTGTATTTATTTATTTATTAACACAAAGAAATGGACTTGTCTTTTACTTTAAAAAAAAAAAAAAGCCAAAGGATTATACCATGCTTTAAGGCAGTAAAAATAACGATCATTAAAGTAGCTATTTTCTCATTCTTTAATCTTCTCTAATTCGCAGAATAAGGAACAGTAAGAAGTGCCTCGAAGTAAAATGACAAAAAATTTAAGGGGAAAAGTGATAAAATACCTTGGTACCTACAGCTTGAGTCTGACAGAGTTAACACCGATTCTATATCTATACCATAAAAAAAAAGAATCTGTACCATCATTTTCAGAAAATTTTGATTTATACCACAACAGTTCGATTTGATTTAACCATATATTGTTATATAATGTAGTGGAAGTGTGTTTGACATTGAATCCGAATGTCTTGGGTAATTGGGTTAGCGTTTGAATCCGAATAATTTTTCCGAATGTCTTGAATTACCATTAACATGTTAGAAATTACCTAATTGGTGGAAACATGCATCAGCTAAAAAAGGTGTGTTTTTATAATATTAAGGAAAAGGAACATGGACAAACAGGGGTGCTTAATTAGTTGGAATTGGCATGGGTGGAGTGTAACAGGGAAAAAAGAAGTATCCGATCGATCTAGATTTGATTTGTGGATAGGAGACCAACTAGGTATTGAATAATATGGCAAATATTTCAGGATAATATGATTGGTACAAAAATTGTTTCTCAGCAGAGGTAATATGAATTATGGTCAATTAGTTTTTTATAATTTGTTCTTTTCAGAGATCTTGTGTCAGCAAATCATGAATTTATGGTCACGCTTGCTTTTAATATTTCTTATCTGTTCCAGCCTAGGGCACCGGTTTTTAGAATTACATTCAGTATAAACTAGCCGTATTGATTGCTTAACCAGAATATCTTTAGTACTGTAAATTAATTGTATAAAATAATTACGCTTTATGGTAGTTTGAGACTTGACAAGGGTTGTAATTTACTGAAATTATGTGTTTACAATTGACCGTTCACACTTAAGAGAATGTCTTATTTTTTTTTATAAACTAGGTAGTGACCACACTTAAGAGAATGCCAATGATCGAGCTATTTATTGGATGATTTTTGAACTAGGATTACCAAAAAAAAAACTCGTAGCTCATTCGAGCAGCTCGATAAAACTCGTAATTAGCTTGTCATAGCTCACTCGAGATCAGCTCGATAAAACTCATAATTAGCTTGTTCTATTATGAATCGGCTCGTCATTAACAAGTTCCAATTTGATCTAGTTTGATCTGGCTTTGACTCATTCTCAACTTATTGCAAGAAAAAATGAAATTATTTGTTGATTTTTTCACTTTTTTTTCTATATGCTCATCATGATATAATGAAATTCGTTGCAGAAAGATATGAAATTCTATTCCAACTCACGATCTATGAGTAAATTACAATATTAAATCGACGAAAAACTTTGTTTACATGCAACCCACAACATAAACAAAATATTAACAAATTAGTTCGACTCGGCTCGTGATTGATTCGGATCAAGCTTGACTTAACTCGACTCCTCCTCACACGAACCAAATAAAATTTTACCTAGGTTGGAGCTCGTTTACAGAGACTCAGTTTAACTTCTGAATCGTTTACAGCCCTATCCCTGTGTTTAACTTCTGAATCGTCTCATATGCAGTGTACTAAAATGCAGTTCATGAGGCCGCATATGCGTATGCGGTTGACAACCGCATAGAAAATTAATATGCGGTCTAATATGTGGTTTCGCATATGCGGCCGCATAATTTTACCGCATATTATCTAGTATAATAAAATGCGGTTCTATGCAACGCATATGCAGCCGCATAAAATCCAAACTAATATGCGGATTTTACACCCACTTAAAATATTTTATTTATTAACAAATAAAGATTCGGATTCAGATCCTATCAATTTTAATAAGAGAAGGATATCCGGTATAAAACCGAAACCCGATTCTTATTTCTCATCCAGACCAGAGTCCAGTCAAGTGGTTTGTATTGATGTTCCCAGCTTGTTTTATAGACTCTCAAGAGATGCATTTTTTCTGGTTTGGAGGTGTGGGACTAAAAAGGATTGATTGTACCGGAGTGAAACCGCTAAGCGCCACGCGTGAAACCGCTGAGCGTCACGTGGTTCGATTTCGTTCACGCGATTTCAACTTTGAAGTTCAAATTTTAGTCCATGCAGTTTCAGCTGTGATTTAGAAAATAAAACACGCGGACTGCATCCTTTAAATAATCATGGGTCAAGATGGATTTGGGCCAAATAATTTTGGACTAAAAACTTTGAAGAACCTTTTAACTCATAATAAATATATTATTATGCATATTTTTTGAACCTAATAATACATAATACTATTAATATATACAACACTATTTTATTTGATTAATTTTTTTAATCTGCATATATAAATCCGCATATGCAGCCGTATACCTATATGCGGTTGCTTTCCGCAAACCGCATTTTATAACTTTGCTCGTATGTCAGGTAGATCGGATCGGATTTTGATTCGAGCGAGAAGTCGGATTTAGATCGTCTCATATCACGCCCGAGTCTCATGGGTGTCCCACGCAAGGCCGCAAATCTTTCTTTATCCACCCGACCTCTGAGCTTCGCGCCTCGTACAGACAAACCCTCTTAGCCTCTTACTCTATGCGATGATAATCTCTCATACTTCTGCTACTTCCCTCTTCGTCCAACCAAGAAATTCCTGGAAACTTTCCAGCTTTGCTAATGGCGAATCTCCCTTTGGAATAAAATCCTGCAAAATTCGTATGAAAAGACGATGCCATCTCCATTCAACTGCCGCTGTAGTGGCATTGATGACGGATTCGAATTTTTTCGAGGTGGGAAGATTAATCGGAAGCTACGGATTCATGAATATTACTAGGTAGCTTGATTTATTTTAGTATTTGTTTCTTTTTCTTCCATTTATTTTCGATTTTCTTGAGATAATTTGGTAACCATTGTTCAAGCATGAAGCATCCTTTTGGTTTGACTAAATATAAGAAGCCTATAAGCGCCTGGTTAACTGGCATTTCCACTATTTTTCTTAACTTTTTAGGTCTACCTAATTTTCATAACTTGTGGTTTGACACTGGTCTGTTAGGTCAGCCTGTCTGGTATAGGGGTGTAAACGGATCAGATATTATCCGATTTTATCCGGATCCGAATCCAGAAATTAATGAATTCGGATATTTTGATTCGGATAATATCGGATCCGGATCTATATTCGGATAATTTACAGTCAGATACGGATGCGGATACGGTTTTGATTATGAAACCAGATACGGATTCAGATTCGGATCCGGATAATTATCCGCATCCGAATTTTTGGGTTAATCGGATCATCCGAAACCATCTGCAAAATTTAAGGCGCCTCTAGCATGATATATAACCGGGGCTTGGTCCGGCTGAAGTGTTTCACATGTAGCGCACTCAATTTCTTGATATATAAATACCTTTATTTTATTTGTAGTTCTCATGTGGGATTAAAGAGTACCGGCCATCCGGATTACGATCCTTTTTTTCCTTTGCTTTATGAATACCATTCAACTAAGGACTATTGGACAGCACGTTATTTTTTAATCAACAAAAATTGATGCATTGATAAATAAACGCAATGTATATGATTCTTTACTATTAGACAATGTATCATGATTCTTATTTTTGTGTCAATTTATTTTGTATTCAGTACATGATTTTTTTTTTTGTGTCAATTTTTCTTGGAGGCAGTACATCAACAAACTTCTAAGTTATGAATGAAAAAGAAATATATTTAGATGTTATTTATTTTTCACAATATACATTATTTGTTTATTTTTAATTATCCGAATTATATTTGTATCCGTATTTGTATCCGTCCGATATCCGATCCGTATCCATATCCGTTTAATATCCGATTTGTATCCATATCCGAGACTATCCGTATTCGTATCTATATCCGAAACATTATAACGGATAAGGATACAATTTGATCATTATCCGATTCGTATCCGACCGTTTACACCCCTAGTCTGGTACCAGTAAAGAGAACTATGGTAATTGTTTTTATAGGCTCATATGTCTAGACTGCTAGGGCTAGTTTGGGAACTCGCCAAAAGGATATCTGATAATTTTATAAAAGAAGGAAATAATTTTATGAAAACAGAAAAATGAAGGTAAGTGTGCTTATTCATAATGCCCCTTAAAAACATTACATATGTAGAAACAGCTTGCTGCTTCAACCAATTGTAGTCATTGAATTTATTGTTGCTTTCTTACATGTGGTGTTTACCTGAACCAAAGCTACTCATCATTTCCAACAGAAGGCTTTTCAAATTATGAAATGATACAAGAAGTCGATAGGTTGAGAGCTCAGAATGTCGGAGAAGGCCAAGTCAAAATAAGGTTATTTGACTGTTTATTTGTTTGAGAAAAACAAGAGATATAATGCTTCATTAATATCCCTATAAAACATAGAAATGCTTCTTGTAACTCTTCTCCAATTTTTATTTTTATTTTACAAATATCTCTTCTTCTTCCCTATCAATGTAAAAAAGCAAAATGTAAGTAGGGTAGTTTCAGTATGTGTTTTAGTTAAAGGCCATTGTTTTTAGAAAGCATGATACTACACGGGACTTTAACATGTTACTGATGAATTATAAACGGTTATTAATCACAGACCAATTACAGGATTTATGAGGGAAGGGTGATCAAAGGTCGGCTTAAGGGAATGAATGTCCAGTTTAAGGTATTTATCTGAAATATGTCTTATTTTGTTATACACGAAAACATCCAACATTTCTCATGCTTGCAAGTTCATGGAATTATTTGGTGTGATATATGCACTCAAGCATGATATCATTTGAACCTAACTCTACCAATTGGTTTCTCTCATTTGCAGAAATTAAAATCCGCATAAACTTTCTTCTGTTGATTCATTTGAGTTCCAAGTAAAAATTGGGTCATATAGTCATTTTGTCTTATTTTAACTTTGTTTGTGAAGCCTGGGTGTTGTTCACAAGCCAAAATAAATAGTTGTATGTTAGTTTTATTGAAGAGTAGGCTTCACATGCTAGCAATTTATTAACCCCAAAAAAATGTTTAGACATAGAAAGAAAGAAAGAAAGGAGAAATAAAGAATAGAGGTGCAAGCACATATCAAGCCAAAGAAAACCCAAAAAATGGTAATGAAATTGTAAGTAAAAGGGTGCCTTCTTGTCTGCATTGGGGCTCGCCAGCAAGTTTCACTACATCAACAAACACCCGCCAGAATTGAGAAGACCCGTACCACATGTTATATTGTACCATTTATCCACTAGCCTTGGCCACATCCCTGACTAGTTATCACATTATGTGACCTGCCACACACTATGGCTGTAAAGATCCAATATTGAGAAACAAGGGTGTTTTTTTGCAAATGTGATAATCCATTAGTAAAGTTTGCACTTTGCAGAAGTCCTTTATTGTTCTTCTAGCAAATTGCTCTCGGAACTATATGTTGACTAATCCAATATTGACCAAACAAAAGGATGCAAAAATGAAACTTATTGTAGAACCCATATAATATGTTAAATAAGTGAATTGCTGAAATATCACAAGATTTGAGTAATAATATAAATATACTTGGATACTATCAATGTAATATGCACTGTGGGATCCTCTCCTGTTATGATTGTTTTAACTATTTTTGTGATTTCATGTCTAAAAAGGTATATCCTGGACGAATTGCTGGTGGAATGGAATCGGATTTGTTGGCAGCCAATGAATTAGTCTCCCATACTTCTCTTCAAGTGAGCAAATTATTTTTATTCTTTAATACATACACAATTTTGGTTTCTTCATTGTCACTGATCATACCGTAATCTTACTGCACTATTAATTATACCACACTGGAGCCATTTTGAAGACATCCAAATATTTCCAAATGCTTCACATGTTGTGACCATTGTAATCTTCTTAGTTCGTACCAATTTAATGGCATGTTACAGTGGGAGATAAATAAAAATTTGAATGGGTCTTCAATGTTTATTTTTTCCTTGTCATTTTTTTTCTTATTCTTCTAGAAACACCCAAGAAATATTTCTGAGAACATTCAGTTGTTATTAGGAGCTTTTGAGACAAACACAGGCGAGCAGGTTCAATTTCTACTAATTACTTTACAAATACTTTCCTTCATGTGCGCCTTTGTATAATTTTAAAAATATGACATACACCTGGAAAAATGAGACTCCTATACACCCTTTGAAGTACGACAAATCTCATTTGTGTTCTATCTCCCAACATTATTTTTATTTCGACACTGATATGTAAAGAGTTAGCCTGTTAACTCTGGTTATTGCTGGAAACAGGGATACTGTTAGATGTGAAATTTACTGCATTTTCATGGGGCATCTAAAATTTTTGCAGAGTATGTATTTTCTCATCTTATAGAGAGTAATTGTGATATTTTAGTGCATTGTAAGGCATCAGGAACACACTTGAAACACTGTTCTTTATTTAGTTTGTGGGCTTGAACATACTAGTGCCATCCTACTTGCTGCTTGCATGGTACTGGTCTGGTATGGCTCTGTCAAATGTCATAATTAGTCCTGTATGGTGCAACTGACCCTCATTTCTGAAATTAAGCCTTATCCAATCCTCTAAATGACATGTTTTGTGTTCTGATTTAATGCTCAATGTGCTATTAAGCTCAACTAAGCCTTCATCTAAGCCTGTTTGGTCATATTTTAATCATCACCTTTTTGAAATATTTTGCCATTAACCCTCAATTTTGGCAATATAGATTCAGTTCAAAATAATTTTACTTTATTTAAACCTCATGCATTAAAGCATCAATTAGTGTCAGCAGTGTGACTACTCCAAACAAACCAGGCAATAAGAAAACACCTACAAAATTGGAATTAGTGACTTTTAATAAAAACGACAATAAATTGGTAAATGTGAGCTTTTCATATAGAAGGATGAATATGATATTTTGAATTTTAGAAGAGGAAATACATAATTTTGAGGTTTTTGAAGGGTTTACATGAAAATTTCCCTTGATTATAAACAATTATCAGTTCACTGGTGTCTGGAGCAGTGGTACTAGTGGTGTAAATGGAACAGATTCAAAGAGGATAGTGCTAAAACCATATCCATATCCATATTTCATTAAGTGGATACAGATACAGATATTACACAGATGTTAAAAATTAAAATCAAATCCACCTTAAACAAACGCTGGTAAAAATTGATAATCGGCATATATGGATTTGGAAACGGATACTTTAACGGATATTAGTAACAACTATGCATAATATAATAAACAAAGTTTTTAGAATAATATAATACAAAATTTAAAAAAAGAAATTGATAAAAACGTGCATATTATTAGATGATGTACATAATAGACAAGTATATCAAACATGAGGGTATTTCAACAAAAATGGAAAAGAAAATGAGGTGCACAAATAGAAATTTTGATAATTTGGCCCCATCCTGTAAATAAGAACTTGTAGCATTTGCTTTTATTTCGGATACTTCATTTTGGAATCCAAAACCAAATCCGTATCCGCATTATTTTGTGAATATGGATCAGATACAAATATGGATACTTTATTAATGGATATGGGCTGTACATATACGGATAATAGGCGGATACAGACTCAATCGAAATGGATAAATATCTGTTCCATTTACTCTCCTAAGTGGTACTCGACCTGACCAGTATGCTACTGGAGTCCTGTCAGTTAATACTTTTTACAATCATACTTGAGGCATTAAAGAAATTTTCTGTTGTATTTTTAGTGGTTAGCTTTTCGTAATGATGGGAGGTTCAGTGCAGCTGATTACGCAAAATTTGCAAGTGAAAATATTTCCAAGAGCCTTTCCAATAATTTTCCTATATTTGGCTTGGGACAAAAATGGAAAGAGAGGAGATATTTTGTCATAAAGCTGCTAAATGGTGCCATGAATGGTTTGGCGCACATGCATAAAAATGACAGGTTGCACCAGAGTCTAGGTCCTGCTTCTGTTGTCATTAAGTAATTATTTTTCCCCCTTTTCTCCTAACTTTCTTTAAAGTTTGTAGTTGTCTCATTTCTAAATCTATAAAGATCCTAGTATGATACACCTTCCCCACAAAACATGCAGATATAGGGTTTTAATTGAAATTGCCAACAAAATATCCATATGAATAATTTTTTCAATGTTGCAGGTACAGACGAAAGTTCATGTAAAAATTAGGATAACCTTTTCCTTCTATTTTGTTAATGTAGTACGATACTTGAGAAAGATGTTACTGTTTTGGTTCCTCGCTTGCGTGACCTAGCCTTTTCAGTTGATGTCAGGTCTCTCACTCTCTCTCTCTCTCTGTATCTCTCTCTTAAACTTGCCAGCGCTGGCATACAAAATACATATTGCTCATGTTTCTCCTACATCTACTAGTCCTAGCACTTAATCCAAACAAATGAACACAAACTTGCTAATCCACTAGTACCTCTGTGTGTGTACCTGCTGATAACACCAGTAGTAGTGGATGCAGCACACCCATGAAAAGCAATGCATTGAGAAAGGATATTGTACAGTGCTATGGCAAAAGTTATCTAAATTGAACAGGTTTATCATTCAAAATAATTCACGATGAATAAAAAATCAAGTCAAACAATTTATCATTCTGCGAGACCTTTTGCAATTTTCTGATACCTGATTGATCATACTTCAAGTAAACTAGTTCCTCACCAACCATAATATTGTTAAAGAATGGCAGTGATGAGGATCTTATCTGCAATTCATTGATAAACTTTATTTTACAATCTTTTTTTCAATAAAACATTTTCAGATATACTGCAATAGATGATGGACCATTGTCACAAGATCTGTGGCGTAGAGCTATTTCTGCAGGTGCCATTGCTCCTTTTGAAAAACGAGCTTTTGCAATTGCTGATGACATGTAAGATCGTCTAGAATTACGGGCAGTAAATAGGGTTTATTAACAACCTTCTTTGTTTACGTGAGGTCCTGTCCAGGTAGGTTATGACCACAAACTGTCTTAAATTCTTCTTTGTTTTCATATCATTTGATCATTGATTTTGTTGGTGCTTAATTTTATAATACGTTACTAAATTGAAAGCTAATTGAGGCAAAACTAAGCTCAATTGAGGGTTAAATAGAATTTACTGATTGCAGAAAATGGGGCATAATCGGTTATCATTTACATAGGGAGAACAATATAAAGCTAATTTGGAATAAGCACTATTTGTAGAAGTTCCACTTGAATGAATCAAATTTGGTCAAATTGAGGCTTAGTTGCAATTTTGAGATTTAGTAGCACGGGTGAGGCTTGTGGTGCATATTGTAATGTGGAGAGTAAACAATGTCAAGTTAAATTGAGGGTTGCTTATGGAATACTTACAAAAATGTAGTGTCAAGTGAGATGAAGTTGACAATAACTGTATTTGCATGTGCTTAATGTGCAGATTTGAGGTAAATTGTGCTACATATTGGTTGTTTGAGGCATACAATGAATAATTAGAGGTTAAATGAGGCAAAGTTAGTTAAAATGTGATTCGATTGTTAAATTCTGGATGTGGAATCTTGGGAATCTTTAATCCCTGGATACAAAATTGGATTAAGCTGAGGTCAAATTCAGCTATATTTAGTTAAAATTTCTGTGGAGGGCCAATTGAGAATATGAGTACTAAATCAAGCTTAATTGCACAATTAAGGTTTCTCTTAATGATTTGAGTTAATTGCAAATTGCAAGAACTGAACTTTTACAACTTTATTTTTCTCTCCTGTCAAGCAGATACGCAGCCGGACTACTTTTTGCATATTTAGCCTTTGTGCCCTTTTGTGAAGCTGGGGTCATAGATGCAATTTCATTGCAGGTGAGGATACAATTTCATGGATAACTACATGTCAGATCTTTCTTTTCTCTGCCATTTGTACCAGGGAACAGCAGGAGCTATTTGATGACTTAAAAAATCTGCAGTTACACTGTACCTAATTTCTTAGAATTTGGTAGCCCAATTACGCCTGAATCAATTCCCAATGATGATTGATCCTCACTTCAACAAAAAACTTTTCTCAACCAACTATACATATTCTATTATGTTTCCATACTATAACTCGACTTTTCCTGAGCTTACATGTTGACGTACATTGGTACAATGGGTATATTAATCTTTATGCAAGTGATTGTACAATTTCTCAATTTCAGAGACTTCTTGAAAGTACCTTTCGGCTCGACCTTTCTTCGATGAGAGAGTAAGCACACCTGCTTGAAAATTAGTCAAATTTATATTCATTCACCTTTTATTTTTTTCATATTAATTGTTGCGGGCTTATGAGTAAATGGGTTCATAAGAAGCTTTTAGCAGCGAATCCAAGGAAAAAGAAGAAGAAGAAACCTTGCATTAACAATTAAGAGCGAAGTCTTTTAAGTTACAATGCTAATCATATGATACAAAATGAGCCATTCGGTACCAATATGAAGCTTGCATTTCTTTGGAGTTTCCTTTTCCTTTTTCAAACCTAGTTAGTACAAACTCTAATGACCATAATGTGCTAATCATAAGTTGAGGTGCATGTATGTTTGTTGTAGATATTGTTTAGCAGATGATCGGTTAGCAGAAGCTGTCAAATTTCTGGATCTAGGTGGTGGATCTGGCTGGGAATTACTCCAGGTACTATACAAGCATTGCACAGCAAATTCCAGTTGGTACTTCATACAAATATCATAAAAATCATGTTCTTTCGGTGTAGGCAATGCTAAATCCTGATTATAAGAAGCGGCCTATTGCTGAAGCAGTACTTAACCATCGATTTATAACCGGAGCTGTTCTATGATCTTAACCACTGATTCATGATCAGAGCTGTTCTATGAGACACTTCCTCAGTTTTCTATATGTTTTCTGTACCATGATCAGTTTTGTATTTTTTTTTTTTCTGTACTATTTTGATAGAAGGGCATATATTTCTGGGGTATAATTTGTAAAGTTATTTCCTTCATTTTGGACTCGGTCTATGATGTTGTATACAACAATATCCTAGTGCTGTTTTAAAATATCTTACTGTATATCTTGGCGTATATGTTGGAGGGAAAACAAACAATGATGGGAATGGGCTCACATTAAGTGGTGGCACGGAAGAGTGATCCACGTTAATGAACTGTTTGGATTATTAAATGAAGACTAAAATTGGTTTATATTTCACGGTTTATGTCTGAATGACCAACTTTGCAACTTGTTCAGTGATAAATTACTCTTTCAGGACTGAAGTTTATTCTGTTGGGTAACCAGTTCAGAGACCAGTAGGTTGAATGTATGTAGATGTGTTGAGGTAGATAAAGTTTGAACTCGACTTGTGAATATAATGTGTCGAGCCAATCATGAGCTGAGTCGAGCTAGCTCGTTAATAATTTATTCGTGCTATGAGTTGTGCATAGGTTAAAGATTTTGTTGACTTGGTGCACCTGCTAGCTGTCGCCTCTTTGGCTTCTCGCTCTGCCATAGTAGTCTTGTCTCTTTGGAAATTGAATCTTCTTGTCGAATAGAGCTTCATCAATTCATGCTCCATTTCATGTGAAGAGGAAGCTTATGGACGGTGTAATTAGAGCTGCCAAAATCGAAGTTCGAATCTAAATCTGAGTTGTTGTGAAGGGAGTTTAAGAAGACATGCTTCTGCAGATAAGAGGTGAAGTGAAAGAGAAGATAGATCGAATAGTTAGATAATTGTGACGGAAGATGTGAGGTAAACTGCGGAGAACTTGAAAAGAGGCTTTCATAGTGAGCATATGCAACGAGCTTCAAGCTCAATTGCTAAAGACAACAGGGAAATAGAAAGATTTGCACAAATGAAAAATCAATTCAAGATAAAAGCGAGGTTCTGACAAGAATCCATCGCAACGAATGCAAAGAGCAATTCGCCTATTTTATATATCAAAATTCCGATACAAAGCCATCTGAGCTTCAGCCTTATATAGGCGATTGTGAAAGTAAAGAAAAGTAAAATAACTTGGTAAGGAAAACCAACACGAGGTGACATGGCTTAACAGACTCTAACGACCTCTGCAAATGTCAGTCGACCGTTCTCTTATGTCTCATCTCCAGTTGGAATGATACTGTGCTCTCTATTTTCGGACCCGCATTCCACACCTTGCAGCCCTCGTGCCACACCCTGCGACCCGTGTGCCACACCCTGCGACCCGCTTGACATACCTTGCGACCCGCGAGCCATACCCATTCCAACGGCTATCCCCAATTTACCTGAGGCTTGTTGCACTCCCTCCCCCTTCAGACCATTCGTGACCTCACGAATAAATTCAGGAAATCTCACCCTTAGTGATTCAAAATCCTCCCAGGTGGCGTCTTCTGCTGTTTGGTCTTTCCATTGAATCAACCATTGAGCTACGGCCGAATTCCGTTTCTTCACTACACGCCTATCCAGCAGCAGTTGAGGTAAAGAATTTAAATTGAGGTTAGGACCAAGTACCGGAAGTGTAGGCGATGGTATTTGAGTGTCTCCCAACTTGGCTTTGAGCTGTGAAACATGAAACACCGGATGAATCAAAGATGCTGGTGGTAGATTGAGTTTGTAAGCAACGGTGCCCACACGCTTAATGATCTCAAAAGGGCCGTAATACTTAGAACTCAACTTCTGATTACGCATTCCTCCTATAGTAATTTGCCGGTACGGCTGTAGCTTTAAATATACCCAATCACCTTTGTCAAATTTCCTCTCGCTTCTATGCTTATCCTCATTCCTTTTCATTCTCTCTTGAGCTTTCAGTAAATTGGTTTTCAGCTGAGCCATGGCCAATTGTCTATCTCTCATGAAAACATTGACTGCTTCCACATTA
This sequence comes from Carex parvula, assembly GCA_025461045.1. Classification (NCBI taxonomy): domain Eukaryota; kingdom Viridiplantae; phylum Streptophyta; class Magnoliopsida; order Poales; family Cyperaceae; genus Carex; species Carex parvula. Next base: position 142,333 of record JAJGRW010000790.1, read on the forward strand.
CTCCTCGGGACACTCCCTAACCCTAACTGTGGTGGTGGGTAACCATAGAGAGCTTCAAAAGGGGAAACTTTAATGGCACTGTGCCAATTAGTGTTGTACCACCATTCAGCCAAAGATAAGTAATGAGCCCATTTGCTTTGTCTATCATACACCATACTCCTTAGGTATTGTTCCAAGCACTGATTAACCTTCTCGGTCTGACCATCAGTCTGGGGATGGTAAGCAGTTCCCATATTCAGCTGAACCTCTAGTTTGGACATGAGTTCTTGCCAAAATCTACTAGTGAACACTGGATCTCTATCAGAAATGATGGTGAGGGGTAGGCCATGTAATTTGTAAATGTGGTCCATGAAGGCTTGAGCAACAGTTGCTGCTGAAAAAGGGTGTACCAGTCCAATGAAATGGGAATATTTAGTCAATCTATCTACAACTACCAATATAACTTCAAACCCTTTTGATTTGGGTAATCCAGTTATGAAGTCCATTCCCACACTATTCCATGCCTCTTGCGGAACAGGTAAGGGTTGTAGTAGGCTAGGCGCAGCTACATGCTCAGCTTTGTTCAGATGGCAATTTACACAATCTTGAATGAATTTGTGTACTGTCTCTCTCATCTGAGGCCAAAAAAATGCCTCTTCAGCCTCTGATAGGTTGCCGTTATACCAGCATGGCCCCCCAAGCTTGACCCATGTATATCTTGCAAAATCTTTTTCCTCCACTCTCCCTTGCTGCCTACACAGATCCTCCCTTTATACCTGATAATGCCCTGATATTCAGTCAAATGGTGGGGTGTGAGCTGAATGGTTCTGTTCTTCAATTTCTCTTTTAGACCTTCAATCCACACATCTTCCTCATAGCTATCTTTGACCTCTTGAATCCACTGTGGAATCAGTTCACTTACCACCTTGAGTTCAGCATTTTTAAATTCATTCTGCTCTACTTGCTTCTCTTTGCTGGTGACCTTACTCTGAACTCCCTCTCCTTCATCTTCATGTTGACTATGACCACTTTGCCCCTCCTGCCTAGATAGAGCATCAGCAACACTATTATTCACCCCCTTTTTGTACTCAATTCTATAATTCAACCCAAGTAATTTGCTGAGCCCTCTGTGTTGCATAAGTGTGTTGACCCTTTGTTCCAGTAAATACTTCAGACTGATCTGATCAGTCCTAATAATGAATTCTCCTCCTAACAGGTAGTGTCTCCATCTACTAACTGCAGTGAATAGAGCCATTAGTTCTTTTTCATAGGTGGATAATGCTTGATTCTTCACTCCCAGTTTCTTGCTCATAAATGCAACTGGCCTCCTGCCCTGCATTAACACAGCACCAATACCCCATTGACTGGCATCAGTTTCCACAATGAAAGCTTGTTGAAAATCTGGAAGCTTCAAAAATGGTGCTGACACCATAGATTTCTTTAACTGTTCAAAGGCTTCTTGTGCTGCCGGGTTCCACCTGAAAGAGTTCTTCTTTAAAAGGTCAGTCAATGCTTTTGAAATGACACCATAACCTCTAATGAACTTTCTATAATAGCCTGTCAAACCCAGAAACCCCCTTAACCCTTTGACTGTGTGTGGAATAGGCCAATTTACCATGGCTTCAATTTTCTTTGGATCTGTGGCTACCCCTTCTCTAGATATAATATGACCTAGGTACTCAAGCCTATTAGAACCAAACTCACATTTACTCCTTTTACAAAACAATTGATTGTCCTGTAATGTCTGCAGAACAATTTTGAGGTGGTTGAGATGTGAGTTCAGATCTTTACTGTACACTAGAATATCATCAAAAAAAACCAAAACAAATTTTCTCAAAAAAGGTTTAAAGGTGTTGTTCATCAGTGCTTGGAAGGTGGCTGGTGCATTTGTCAACCCGAATGGCATAACCGTGAGCTCATAAAGTCCCTCGTGGGTTTGGAAAGCAGTTTTGCTGATATCCTGTTCAGCCATCCTGATCTAATGATAGCCTGCTCTTAGATCCAACTTGGAGAAATAATAGGCACCACCCAATTCATCCAATAAATCATCAATAAGGGGTATGGGGAACTTGTTCTTTATGATCTCTTCATTCAACTTCCTATAATCGACACACATTCGCCAAGTTGAGTCCTTTTTCTTGACCAGCAGCACAGGAGCTGAATAGGGGCTGGTACTAGGCTGTATGAACCCTTGCTTCAGCAATTCTTTTATTATTTTCTCTATTTCGGTCTTTTGGAAGTAAGAGAACCTGTAGGGCCTTAGGTTAATGGGTTTAGAATTAGGTTTCAGTATAGAGCTATTGCAACAAGACCCATTAACCTAAGGCCCTACAGGTTCTCTTACTTCCAAAAGACCGAAATAGAGAAAATCATAAAAGACCTATTGCAACAAGGATTCATACAACCAAGTACCAGTCCTTATTCGGCTCCAGTGCTGTTGGTGAAGAAGAAAGATTCCACTTGGAGAATGTGTGTGGACTATAGAAGATTGAATGAAGAGACCATAAAGAATAAGTTTCCCATACCTTTAATTGATGATTTGTTGGACGAATTGAGTGGGGCTCACTATTTTTCTAAGTTGGATCTAAGGGCAGGCTATCATCAGATCAGAATGGCTGAACAGGATATCAGCAAAACTGCTTTCCAAACCCACGAGGGACTTTATGAGTTCACGGTTATGCCATTCGGGTTGACAAATGCACCAGCCACCTTTCAAGCCTTGATGAACAGCACCTTCAAATCTTTTTTGAGAAAGTTTGTTTTGGTTTTTTTTTGATGATATTCTAGTTTACAATAAGGATCTGGACTCACACCTCATACACCTGAGAATTGTGTTACAGACCTTGCAGGATAATCAACTGTTTTGTAAAAAGAGCAAGTGTGAGTTTGGGTCTAACAAACTTGAGTATTTAGGCCACATAATATCAAAGGAAGGGGTAGCTACAGATCCTAGGAAAATTGAGGCCATGGTGAATTGGCCAATTCCAAAGACAGTCAAAGGGCTAAGGGGTTTCTTGGGTCTGACAGGTTACTATAGAAAGTTCATTAGAGGCTATGGGGTCATTTCAAAGGCACTGACTGATCTATTGAAAAAGAATTCTTTCAAGTGGAACCCGGCAGCACAGGAAGCCTTTGAACAGTTAAAGAAATCCATGGTGTCAGCACCAGTTTTGAAGCTTCCAGATTTTCAACAAGCTTTCATTGTGGAAACTGATAAAGCTATTTTGAAGGAAAAGGTTATCCTAATTTTCAAAACAGTAACCTCTTTTCTATGCTCCCAATGCGTCCAATTCTTATTTTCTCTATTTTCAAAGTCCAAACAGTTGATCTGAACCGCTCAACATGACCTTCATAATAAAATATGCTTGGAGACCAAATTTTATATTTTTTAGAATTTTTTTACTATTTTTTAAGATAGATACAAAATCACTTTATCGGATGGTCTAGAATCTCCTTAAAACAATGATTTTGTACATATCTTAAAAAATAGTAAAAAAATTCTAAAAAATATAAAATTTGGTCTCCAAGCATAATTTATTATGAAGATAATGTTGAGCGGTTTAGATCGACTGTTCAGACTTTGAAAATAGAGATAAAGGAGATAAAAAATTGGGTGCATTGGAACCCTCCTTATATATATATATATATTTTTTTTTTTTTTTTCCAAACTGATCTTGAACAAATCACAAGCTACGAGTTCTATTGTCTCCCCTGCAGCTTCTGTTTGAACTTCTGAGATAACATGCATTAACCAAAAGTGACGTCCGCTTTTGGTTAATGTACCAGAACTCAAAATTTATTGTCTGCGTTAAACATTCCAATATATCATGTATGAGTCTTAAATTAAAAAAGAACATTTCTATGCTGAAAGATTTCTTCTGCTAAAAGTCGGTCCAAATCCAATGGTTAAAAATCTGCTTCCGAGTTGCGAACAAAAATAGAGAAAAGAAGGAATGACAATGAGGTAAAGAGTAAACTCGTTACACGTAAATTGAGTTAAGAATGAAAATGAGGTAAAGTGTACACTGAGACCCATATATTGAGGAAAAATAACAGCATGAAGAAATGCATGAATTGATTCCCTCCATGCTTTATTAAAAATTCAATTATCTTTGTAAAGTAGAATGCAGAACGTAACATAGTTTTTTTTCTGGTTTTTTTCCCCTGGTGCAGAAAATTCAAAACGATCCCATGCAGTGTATTTGCACCTTTATTTTCTTTCCTTCCAAAACTAAGAAAATGGAATTTTTCCATTTGCCAAGCTAACTCGGGACAGAGATGGCAGGTTACCCCTACTCCATACTGACCTAGATGGGCTATTATGTTAGTTTGTGAAGAAGATCCCATATTAGTTAAATATGAAAATTGCAAAAAATTTAATTTATTCTCTTACTGTGCCTATAAATGGTCCTCTCGCATGAATTGAAATTATATTGATTACTGTTATCTTTGAAAACTATATGTTGTTAAGAATAAATAATTGTTGTTCCCCTGTAGTGCAATTTGAAAAACCCCTTGTAGTGCAATTTGAAGAAATCTCCTCATCAATGTACTAGGGGTCAGAAGTATGCTGCTTGCATCCTTTACGGGAGAAGTGCTCGCTGCTGCGCCTGACGACTTTGTGGCACAATGCACAATAATGTGTCTGACAGGCCCAGCAGAATAAATGATTGTTGTTCCCCTCCTGTTCAAGAGCAAAATTCTTGGATGTTAGCTATTGAAAAAAAAAAATTAATATATCGTTGGTTGGGTCGTATCATTATATCCAATCTCTTATTAGAGGAAGCAAATCGGCTGTTATTCCATTGGAATAACAGGGTATGGCAGCCATTTAACTTCGTTGAGATTCGTGCATGAAAAAGTGTCTTCGTCAATTGTGCACGAAAAAAATCTGAACGGCTGCCATTGGAAATAACAGCCATTTTTTTCCCCTTATTAGAAATGCAAATTACGAAATTACACTTAAACCCTCAAAAACCATAAAAATATTTGCATGTACCTTTCAAAACAGTATATTTCATATATATATATATATAACCTTGCAAAACTTCAAAAAATAATAAATGTGCCAAGACTGTAAACACGTGGGCTTGTTAAATTGCTCTTAGCTTAACATGCAAATTCAAGTTATCCTACAAACCTGAATATTTTCTTACAAATAAAAAAGAAAAAATCCTATAATGTCCGGAATTGATTTAGATATGTTGCTTTCAACTGCGGCAATGGTTGTACAACTGAAAAGTTTCTTCTACCATTGTGGCACTAACTATTTTTTAAAATGACAAAGACATACTAGAGTGATTGGAATCCACAATAACTATTTGTCAACTTATTGAAATTTACGGGTGCTTTAAGTGAGATAAAAAGGCTGGTCAGGTAATCAACTCATTGAAAGTGGTTGGACATATAAACTCCTCAAATAAAAAGGCTGGTCAGGTAGTTGGGGCAAATTTTCACAAAGGTTACCTATACTAAGATTACAGAGATTTAGACTGAGCAAGCTTTAAGGTGGGTCCAGACTGAAATGCTTCGGACTTCCATCCAAAAAAAAAAAAAAACAACAAAAGAAAGAAAATTGAGTTCAGACCTTTGCATTGCGTTGACCACAGTTGGGACAAGGGTGGTTTGCATAGCCTGCAAAAAGCTCAGCTCGTACCTGAGCAACCACCTGTCTCGCATTCATTTGTGCCTCCCATCTTGTTATCTCTTCACCAGGGAATAATTCACACTCTTGCCTTTTATGGAACAAAAATGTCAAACATTTTACCGTTGTTTTTTGTACTGATGTTAAAATGTTTAATAATTTAATTATTGCAATATTAGTTTATAAACATTTCTCTATGGCAATTTTGTCAGTTAAAGTATGGCTAGCCGATAATACCACATACCACTCAGCACCGAGCTTATATGTACAGGCACAAGAATGAATTAGCGTGAAGCAAAAATATATTTACATTTTTAGGTTGTCTTTAAATGAAGTTAAATAAAGACTACTTACTGAGTTCAAATAATATAAAACCAAACAAAGATCTCAACTTCAAATACCATACCAACTCAAAAACTGTTACAGATACATGCTTAGTTGAAGAGAAGACAAGGAACTTGCTTCTCTAGTGTAGTTTTATTATCTCAAAAATCATGTTTAGTGCTTATTGGGCATAGATTTTTTGTACTGCCAAAATCATTACTTAAGCCTAATACACATAATAGGAAATTGAGAAATCACCTGAAATGGTCGTAGCCGTCAATAGCCTTGTTGCACTTGTAGCAGAAAAACTGATCACAATTGGAGCACACCATCTTGTTGCACCCCTCCGTGCGGGAAATCGCCATCTTGCAGCTAGGGCACTGTTTGGCATCCTTCAGTGCTTCCCTAACACTCAACAATTCATTTATTAACTCCTTCTCCTTTCTCAGCTGCTCATTCGTCCTTGTCCCGTCGGGTTGCATCCGTTCCTTCCATTTAAAAAAAAAAAAAAGATTACGTCAGGGATGATAGCAGGATGGCATATTTTAGGTTTGCGGTTACAGGCCAAATGGGTTGCCCAGGTCAGGGCATGTCAAGTCTCACATAAGGTCAGGTTTCTGTTCAGTTATTGTTGCCCATATAAAATTACTTTTATGTTGCAATCTCAACTTTGGCTAAAAGTTGAACTAAGATTAGGTTTGGGGGTGCCTTGCCTGGAGTGTCATATTATAATAATGTTTACATTAGTTTATAGCAATATTTCAATTAGCTATTTTCTTTTCGTCTTAATTTACTTTTTTTACTTACCTTTTGCAAAGATAACCCAACAATTATCCTTTTTCGCTTATTGGAAAAAGTTTTGCCTTACTATTAGCAAAAGCAGCATTGCTAGGAATTTATCAGAATCAGGATGTTCTCTTTGTAATTTTCACTGTGGATATATTTCTCCCTACCATTATCCAGGCAGAAGTCATTCTTTATATTATTCTACTCAGCAATTATCTAGTGATTACCATAAGGCCTTGGAAAAATGCACAACAAGAATCTGAGTTGAGCAAGGAATCAGGAAGTGAGGAACTCAATTGAGAATAGAAATTATTTGAATGGACTGAGATGTGCTCTCTAAATGGGTTAGAAACATCTTATCATTATTGAATCTGGTAGTTTTTCTTCTTATCTAATACCCAGACAGTGCTCATATCAGCTAGAGGTCCTTTCACATGTAACAATTGCAAACACTGACAAAGCATGGAGGTCCTCTACACAAAAAATCACATCAGTTATCAATGAAGTAATTAAGCCTCCCCAACTTTATCATCATGAGCCTCAGTTTATCTAATGCATCTCAACACCAACAAACTGAGAAAAAACATTAAGGTTTAGAGTTTAAAAGTTACCTGAAGAATTCGTAACCGAGTCTCTGCATCCATGCACTTCTCCCCTACATGCCTCCGGTCATTACAAAGAGTGCAGAAACTAAAAAGGCACTTAGAGCATTGTGCATCATTTGTTTTCGAATCCTCCAAACAGGCTGTTTCACACCTGGGACAGTAGACTACATCTGACATGGAGTCTAAGGTTCTTTGAAGAAGCAATGATTCCCACCTCTCATAGTCTTGGTCACCCAAAAGGCGCTTTAGGACTATCGGCGGAACGTGGCCTCCGCATTTGGAGGTTGGACAGGAAAGTTTGGTAACAGAACCTTCTTTCACGTGCATCTTAGAGTATGTTTCCATGCAGTTCGAGCAAAAGATGTGCTGGCATGGGAGCTTGATGAACTCTGAGCCTGATAAATCAAAAGAAGTGTTTGAAAGTAAAAAATATTAGAATTAGAAACAAGGGTCTTTACAAAGTTTTTTTATAAAGAAATTATAAATAATACCAAGTTCTGAGTTGGACATTTAAGATAAGAATGAAAGGAGGCTTGGTATTGTGGTATTTTTGTAAGATTAGAATCAATACCATTTAAGCAAAGACTGATTCTTTTGTTTGTTTCAATTTATACTTCAATTGACATTCTTATGTTTAGTAATATGATCAAAGGTTTATTAACAGAAAATCAGGCTAAATTGCAGAACCAAGAAATTGTGTTAAAATGAGGCTTAATAGAACCTGAGTATTGGTTAGGATACAATTAAACCTCAATTTCACAATTGGAAAACCAATGACTGGTAATTCATATATAATACCCTGAATTGCATCACTTTCCAACCAAAAATAAACTTAAATTTATGTTTTCTACAGTATCTACCTGAATAACAAGAATAAACCCAAAACAAATAAATCATTCTAGAAGTTTAATGTCAGATAAGTAAAATCACCTAAGTACTCGCCAAAACAAATCAGGCACTGGTGTATATTACTGAGAAAAGCCTCATGGCATTTCTTCTCATTATACCCCATCATGAACGGGATAACCCGCTCTGGCACAACATTTTCTGAGATGGCACGGTAATCTGTAAGCGCCATGTTATCATTTGGGCCCGACAAGGCTACTTCCTCAGCAAACCCCAGGTGCGAGAGGGCTGATCCATGGAGCCACTCAGTCCACTGGAACACCACCTCCTGACCTGGTTGGTCTCTCCAAATGGTGTCTAACATGGCACAGAGGGATAAAATCCTAGATTTGTCGAGCCACTGTGTGCTGATCGTGAAGTATGGGGAATGGTCGCTGGGGTATGATTTGGGGAGGACAATTGTTAGTAGTATTGGGGGTAAATATGTAACTTTGAATGAATATAGAAATCCCTCGTCGTAGGAACTGCTGCTTGCAACTTCAGCTTCAGTTTGCATTCCTTTGATGTTGCTGGTACCAGTACCTGAGTGGAATTTGGCCGATACAGTGATGCCATCTGGAACTTCGCAATGAACAAAAATCTATTTCACAGTATGCAAATTATAATAAGTTAGGAGTACAGTACACAGTAGGTGATCATGTGAGCATTTATTAAAGGGTTGTGTCAAACACCACATAAGTTGCAATCATTAATGGGACCAATTTTTAAAAAAGAAGGCTAAATATACCTGAAAAGATCGAAGGCCTTCTTGGTGATCCAAGATGACTATATTGTCTTGATATATAGCCTCCAAAGCTAGAACCTGGGCATTAGATTAGCAAAGCAGTGTATGAGAAGAAGAAGAAAATAGGAAGTATAAGAACCGTAATCAAAGTGTTTCTCCAATCACCTGAAAAAGATACCCTGAAAGCCCGTGAACTAACATTGCATTACTCTAAAAGAACACGTCATATTGCTCCTGTGACACAATTTTTAGGTAATATCAATATTCTGAATTCCATCTGGCCAAAAACAACCAAAATTCCTGGTCTGGCCAAAAGAACACATCATATTGCTCCTGTGACACCATTCTGATGAGTGGTGCTGATTTTTATTGGTTTTAAGAAATTTTTATGAATCATGCATCTGCTTTTTAAAGAAGAAATTGAAAAAATAAAATAAAAAGATAAAATATTTTATTAGCTCGATCAGCATATGGTAATTATTCAACAAAGGCGGTGCCTTAAATCAACTATGGACATGAAAAATAAAATAAATACGTAAATAAAGGCAACTGCAGTCGAGCTAATTACCTCATCATCTTGTCTCCTATCGTTGTCTGTAATCTGTTCCTCCGAAATCCCAACCTCATCTCCATCATTGATTCTGAGTTTCTCCAATCGCTTCATGGCCTCTTCCCAACCCCAATTCTGCTCCCTTCCATGATCGGACCCCTCCCCCAGCTCGGATATCTTGATATCATTCACATCCAACGGCGGAAGCGCCATAGTAGGATAGTTGCTCTCCACCTTTGTTAACGGGCCTGATAGAACTGGTGAGATCAGAAGCACGACGGCACCTGCTACTTTCTTGGCAGCACGACCGCACCTGATATTTTTTTCTGGTCAAGTAGAGAAGAGAGAAGGGACCACAAGGTCGCCAGCCAAGATAGACTGCTCACTCTCATCCAAGTTGACTCGGTTGCCCTCGTTTAATTGTCAAAAAGTTTCAATCTTTAAAATTTAATTTTATATCAAACTGGTCTCATATTTACCGACATTTTTATTAATATCCAAAGTTAATTACAAATTAATAAATATACTCAGAAATTCTAGGTATTTCGAAAAATATCCAAACCGGTCAGAACCTCTTCCCCCATAAACCGATCAGAATATGACCGGTTTTCTTTATTTTTTTTTTCCGTTTACACCCTATAAATATGGGTCTTTCCTCCGGTATTTTTATTAATACCCTAAAAAAACAAATTATCAAATCTGCCATCACTCCAAAATTATTTTTAAAACTGCCCCAACCGCCCAGCTGGGCGGTCCGCTAGTGAATATATTTTTTTTTAAGAGACAATATGAATATCTAGATGCTGAATTCTTAACGCTAAAAATTCGGAATTTTTTTAAATATTAGTTAGATTACTTCTTTTAAGCATATTTATACTAAAATACGCTAAATTACTTGAAATTATGTTAATTACGTTGAGTTACACTAAATTACTTTAATTTACGCTAAATAACAATAATTTCGCTATATACTGAAATACGGTAAATTATGGTAAACTACGCAAAATTATGCTAAAGTAGACCGATTCTGTGCCATCTTTCATGAATCATAAAAAATAGTAAAAAATTCTGAAAATAGTAAAAATTGGTATTCTACAAGTTCATTATGTAACTAATTTACTGAGCTACTTGGATTGAATAATAGAAATGAAAATCTTAATCGGAAACTTCAACTCAAGTTTTGAGGCTCTTCCCTTTGTTTTTTGGCGATTCTGAATTTTGGAATTTAGCATCGTGGGCACGGACACATGTGCATTTTCGCAAGCTTTCCAAAAAGTGGTCATTTGCTGAAATCGGACACTCGAGCGCCGTTTTATGACCGTTTGAAGTTTCGTCGTCGTTTTTTCGCCTTTTCAGTGAAGATATCGTCCCTATTCATATGTAATTTAGCATAATTTACCGTATTTTAGCGTAATTTAGCATAATTTAGCGTAATTTTAAAGTAATTTAGTGTAACTCAACGTAATTTTAACATAATTCCAAGTAATTTAGTATAAATATGCTTAAAAGAAGTAATCTAACTAATATTTAAAAAAAAAATTCAAATTTTTAGCGTTAAGAATTCAGCATCTTGATATTCATATTGTCTCTAAAAAAAATATATATATATTCACTAGCAGGCCGCCCAGCATAGTGGACCGCCCAGCCAGTGGGCGGTCAGCTATGGAAACTGGACTGCCCAGTGGCTGAGCGGTTGGAGCAGTTTTGAAAATAATTTTGGAGTGAGGGCAGATTTGATAATTTGTTTTTTTTTTAGGGTATTAATAAAAATGCCGGGTCTTTCCTTTCTTACAACATATCTCTTCTTCCATCTAATTAGAGGTTTCAGGTAAGATTTTTGTTTTTTATTTAATTATTAGAATCTAGCCGGTTTGGATATTTCGAAATACCCAAAATTTCTGGGTATATTTATTAATTTGTAATTAACTTTGGATATTAATAAAAATGTCGGCATATTTAACATTCAATAAAAAGATAAAGATTTTCCATTCAAGTTTTAAACTTACGAATTACTAGATTAAAAACTAGATCTTATTTTCACATTATTATTTTTTTAACATTAAAATAATATAAATTATTTAAAAATAAAGATAACTACTCATAACATAAAAATATCAATTAATGTCTTCAAAAATTAAATTAAAATAAGAGTGAGGTTATGGTAATTTGCAAAGCGCACATTGATCTGTACTATGGACATATATTTTCATTTTAAAGTCCAAACAGTCAATCTGAACCGTTCAACATGATATTCATATTATTAAATTTTTAGAATTGTTTTACTATTTTTTAAAATAAGTAAAAAAATCATCTAATCTAAAAATTCTATATCATCCAAAAATAGTAATTTTCTATCTATCTAAAAGATAGTAACAAGATTCTAAAATAAGAAAGAAATTTTTTGTCATCATTTACATTTTCATATGGAGATCATGCTTCGATGTTTCGGTTCAGATGGAAGGTTTAAACTTTGAAAATAAATACATCAATTCATAGTAAGGGCCAATCCGTGATTTGCAAAGTAATAGCCTTACTCGTAAAATAATATTTGATATATTTTTTTATTAAAAAATCAGTATTATGACATCAAACGTGGATGGCAGATTTACCGAAATTTTTATAATATCCAAAAAAAATATTAAATTTCAAATTTTACGCTGTTTTGATAAGATTTCGAAAACTGATCAAACCGCAGATTTATTTCCCGGTTTTAGGCCGAATTACCGCATATTTATTTTCCAGTTTTGGAATTCTAAAACCGCAAATTTAATTTGCGGTTCTAATTTTTTATTTTAAAACAGAAAATATTATAATTTATTTATTTTTGTATTGAAATATTAGAAATATTTTATATATTTCTTTGAAAATAGATGGAATACTATCTAATTTGATTTATTAGATAGACTGCGACAAATAACCTCGATCAACATTTTTTAAGCTTGATTTTTCGAGGCGGTAAGAAAAATTAAAATATTTTTTTGTGTGTTATTGGAAAAAAAATATTTTAATCTGAGTTATGGATCCCAATTCAAAAGTCACTAAATACAAAAAATATTGTGATCCTTCTACTTTAAAAAAAAACAAAAAAATTAAGTTATTTAAGTATCCTTTGTCAGGGAATGTCAAAGATTGTTTTTGTTTTTTTTTTTTTAAATAGAAGGATCACAATATTTTTTGTATTTAACTACTTTTGAACCGGGATCAATAACTCAGATTCAAAATATGTTTATTTTTTCCAATAACACACAAAGAAATATTTTAATTTTTCTTACCGTCGGAAAAATCCGGCCTGAAAAATGTTGATCCAGGTTAATTATAGCAGTCTTTCTAATAAATTAAATTATATAGTATTCCATCTATTTTCAAAGAAATATATAAAATATTTCTAATATTTTAATACAAAAAAAAATTAATTAATAACATTTTTGTTTTAAAAAAAATTAAACCGCAAATTAAATTTGCGCTTTTGGAATTCCAAAACCAAAACCACAATATTTTTGCAGTTTTGGAAATCCAAAATCGGGAAATATCTGCGGTAATTCGGCCTAAAATCTGAAAATACATTTGCGGTTTGGGCAGTTTTCGAAATCTTGTCAAACAAGGTGTAAGATTTTGAAATTTAATATTTATTTTGGATATTAATAAAAATTTCGGACAGATTTAATTTTTACAATAAAAAATTTTGAGGATCAAATAGTAAATAAAGAGTATTTTAAAAGCTAAATTGATAAAATATTTTAAGAATCAAAATTATATTCTGAATTTTTAAGAACTAAAGTAGACAATGAGTGATATTTTAAGAACCAGTAATTTACTCTTAATTATATAATAACAATTTAGATGCAACGTTAACATATAAGGATGTCCTACTTAAATTAATTAAATAGCTAATTATAATTACAGAACAGTACATGGATCTGATTCCTAAAAAACTTGTGTTTTACACAAAAGTTATGTTTATGCTCCGATTTGATAAAGAGTCCTCTCTCAGGTTGCTCCCATTTAAAATTAATGGACCAATCTCAAATTAGGGAGGTAAAAAAGTCAGTCTATGATCGAATATGTCACGGAACTGCACGGTTTCGTCGCAAAATGGCACGATACACGTCTCGATTATGTGCTATGTTTGGATCATTTTTCGATAAAAATACATGACAAGGCACACCACGCCACACAAAATGACTTATCACGACACATAAAACGACACGGCAAGACATGTGACGTGACCACGGATACAGCGAGGTACGTGGTTACGTGAGTCTGTGTGATGTTGTGATCACAATCGTTTGATCGAGATCGAGAGGAAAAAAATTTGAATAAATTTTAAAACGTTAGATAAAAAGAAAATAGGTGATCGCATCGAGTGCCAGTTGGCTAAGGTCAGGACTAGTCGTTAGAGCTAGGAAAAGTCTGACAAGCACTTCTGGCGTTATTACATGGGACAAGCGTCGTAGTGTGTTGGTGTACTCATGTTTGACATGACTAATCGACTCAGCTGCTGGAACAACTCTACAACTTTAGTATAAATTTTATGAGTAGAACTCTCAAGTCTTTTTGTGAAATTAACTCTAAAATCTATCAGAATAGTTTCAAATGATAAATTCGAACCGTTGAAATTTATTTATCTTACAAATAATGTGTCTACATACAAAATATTTAAATTTTCAAATTAATTTAGTATAAAGTTAAGCGGTCAAAATTAGAAGGTTTATAAATTAATTTATTGCATTCATTTTTTTTAACATTATTTGACTACTTGACTCTAATACAAAATTAATTCGAAAATTTAAATTTTTTACATCTAGACGTATCACTCGTAAGGTAAACGGATTTCTAACATTCAAATTTATTATTTGAAGTCAATTCGATAGATTTTAGAGTTGAGTTTACAAGAAGACTTTTATTTTTTTTTGGTATCATTCATGACCCTTAGGTCTTACAACTGTTCTATCATCACACAGCTACCGAAATCTGCAAAACATAAATCCAAACCCTGTTCTGTCCTATCCCAACCCACTGTTCTTCCCAAATTAGCTAATAGGTGAGCCATTTGAAGTTTTGGGTCATTCCTGTCACAGTGAATCGCACAAAGATGATTTGCACTCAAATTTTGTAGCTGCCACGCCTCACACACTTCATTAAAGGATCTCCAATCATGAATAATTGGTTGCTTATGAGCCAGGGAGTCGACACATTCCAAAGAGTCAGAGAACAGGTAACTCTTGTCCCCTGATAAATGCCGTAACATCCTGTAACCCTCCAGCACCGCAATTGCCTCAGCATGGCTAGCATTCATTGCCTGTACTCTTTTTGAAGTCCACTGGACCACCTTCCCCTTAATGAGAGTAAAGAATCCGATACCCGATAACCCGTCTGGCGACCAAGACCCGTCCACATAGCATATTGGAGAGTTAATTGCCACCTGTTGTGAGTGGGTTCGAAGGGTGGTACCAGAAGTCGGTGGTTGACGTACCGGTACACTACAGTGAACCGTTTGGCAAACAGAAAGGATCTCTTTATAGTACCTGAAACAAGTTGCGAAGTTCTGCTGCTTTCGACCAATTACCACCTCATTTCGTATCCTCCGTAAAGCCCACGTCATGCAAATAAATCTCATCAGATCCGTCTCAGCCAGGATTGTCCTAAAAGATGTAAGAATTTCCTTAAAGGAACCCTGTAGCTGATCAGATCTCAAACTTAGAGGCGATGCCAGTCACGCGGCCCGTGAAAAGTCGCATGAAAAGAGCATGTGTTCAACAGACTCCGATACCAATTGGCATCTTTGACAGATTGTCGGTACCGAGCCGATTCTTGCGCCTATGATGCCTCTAACCGGCAATGCTTGTGTCACACACCTCCAAATGAATAATTTCAGCTTGGGGGCCAATCCCTTAGCCCCCCAAACCCACAACCAAAAATTCTTGTCCTGCTGGCTGCCGGTGTCCCCTTTGAGTAGCTGGTATGCCCGTTTGACAGTAAAGCGACCATTCTTTGCATACGTGAAAAGTAAAGTATCTTTCGCCGGTGGTGGGGCTGGTCTAACAACTTCATTCGTAGCGATGGTGAGGGCTGTTTGAAACCCGAAAGAATGCTGCAATTTTGCAAAGTCCCAGGAAGCCGATTGAGGCAACAGAAAGGAGCTGACTGTTAGCAATCGCTGCTGCCTGTTAACGGGTCTAATGTGCTCCCAACCCGGATACCACGGCTGCATGAAAGCTCTGACCGTTTCACCTGTGCCGATTTTCCATGCGATATGGGATTGCAACATAGGCTTTAAGGCTACCAGATTCCTCCAAAGCATGGTACAGTTATGTGTTCTTGATGTAGCCCAGAAACCCGTTATAGGACAGTACTTGGCCTGGAGTGTTGTTGCCCAAGGAGATGGACTTCCCATTGCTATCTTCCAAGCAATTTTCAGTACCAGCGCCATATTCATCTCCTTGAGACTTCTCAACCCGAGGCCTCCCATCCCTTTCGGCATCGTCACCTTTCTCCATGCGACATAAGACATGTAATTTTTTGAGGCGTCACCTCCCCAGAAAAAATTACGCATGACTGCTGTGAGTTTCTTTAGGACCTTGGCCGGGATGATAACTGTGCCCATCGCGTAGACCGGGAGGCTCTCGAGAACGGACTTGATGAGAATTAACCGCCCTGCGTGAGATAACATTTTTGCCTTCCATAAATTCAGCCGCCTTTCAAACTTGTCAACAAGATAATCAAAGGATGCTCTTCGAGATACAGTAACTGGGCAACCCAGGTAGGTTTCGGTTGGAGCCGCCTCTTTGACATCAAATTGAGACAGGAAGATTGCCTTGTGGTAGTCATCGGTGTTCAGTGAGAACCAGACCTTTGACTTGGAGTTGTTGATCTTCAGACCTGACAATGAGAAAAAATTCATTAGTGTACCTTGAAACTCCTCGACTTCTTTGGCTGAGAGTGAACCCATGAGAATAAGATCATCCGCGAAAAGGGAGCAAGCAACTTTTGGGGCTGTTCTTGCTAGCCGAAGACCCTGTATAGTTCCTGCCTCCATTTTTTGGTTGAGCCATCTTGCCAAAGGGTCCATGGCAATTATAAATAGATATGGCGACATAGAACAACCCTGTTTTAGCCCTCGTGTTGGTCTGAAGAACCCATCTCCTCTCCCATTTATCTGAATGGTGAACTTCGCAGATTTGACACACTCTCTAATCCAACCACACAGATTTGGTGGAAAGCCATAGAGGGGAAGGAGTTCAAATAGGTATTCCCATCTCACAGAATCGAAGGCCTTTGCAAGGTCTGCTTTGAAAGCGAATAGCTGCTGGTTAGAAGACCGCCTTTGGAACGAATGAATTATCTCGCGAAGAAGAACTATATTCTCCGAGATCTCCCTTCCCGGAATAAAAGCCGTCTGAGATGGCGAGATCAAATTATTCATAAAAGGTTGCATTCTTTTGGCCAGGAGCTTCGAAATGACCTTGTACAAGAAATTGCACACACTAATCGGTCTGAACTCTGTTACAACCGTTGGAGCCGGAACTTTGGGGATAAGCACTAAATTTGAGTGAGCAATTGACTCCTTCATCTGGCTGTTTCTGAAGAAGCTGAGAATCTCAGAGGTGACCACCGGTTTGAAGGCCTCCCAGTTTTCCTGCACTAAGGCCGCTGTCATGAAGAAGGCTTAATGGACTTAGTAACATCCTAGTTCTACTCTGAATTTTATTATTGTTTAATTTTTTTTTTTTCTGCTCACGTGTTTCATATATATATTTATGTGTAGCTTCCTGCTATCAATGCAACCATTTGCAATCGTATTGGTATTATGCTCTGTATTTTTTTTTTTTTCAAAAGAAGATAGAGATCAAGTTTTTCAACTTATTATTATTATTATTATAACAATGAATTTTTGTATCTAAATTTCAAATTCATGACTTTCTACTAAGAGAACATTACTTTTTGCCACTATATCAAATAGTGGTTATCTATTTTGTATTGTGAAGAAAAATGTGTAGAAAAAGTTTTAAAATAACAAATTAAAAGATTTTTTCAACACTCGTGTGTGGAGAGATTAGTTCTCTGCACAATTTTTTGTTTAGCCATTGACATTCATTTCATTTTATATTTTTCACTTTTACCATTGACATTCATATTATAATTTTATGTTTCTTTTGAACTATTGACATATCTGGATTCTGGAGCCTTAATTAATATAATTAATTCGAGGCCGAACGCTTACATTTAAAAAAAAAAATCCATGAATTCCTAATCTAGTTTTCTTTTTTTTTACTTAAACATATTATGGATAAATAGCATTCTGATACTATTCATGAATTTACTTTCTAAATATTTCCAATGTAGTTTTTAACATATCATAGAACTTCCATTCGGATACTATCAAAATGTGTGGCTTCAGATGTTGTGTTTAACCAAAAATAAGTAAACAACTCTTAAAATACACATTTGAATATTACACATTGAAAATTGCAAAATGCACACTTGTTATTCATTTAAATCGTTGGGTATTTAGCCGACATTTTTATTAATATCCAAAGTTTAATAGAAATTAATTAATATACTCATATCTGCTGGGAAGTTATAAAAATATCCGTACCGGCCATTTTCTGGCCGGTATTAGATTTAATTCAGTACCGACCAGAAAATGGTCAGTACCTAATTTTTTTTTTTACTACAGTACTGGCCATTTTCTTGCTGGTACTTAATTTTTTTTTTTTTTTTAGAATGTGCATAGCATAGTTGGCTACAAAAAAAAGTCGTAGGAAACTCGGATTGAAGTACTGATGTTTTTTTTACAATGTCGTATGACACTAAAGTTTAATTTTCGCATGCGGCTTGTGAATTTAATTTGACAATAACCAGCATTCTAAAATTGAGTACCGATGCTTTATGCACGGCCCAACAACGGCAGAAGTGCATCGATGTTTCATTGCAAAAACATCAGCGACGCACCGATGTTTTTTTAGCACTACCCGACTAATAAAATATCGATGTTTCATTGCAAAAACATTGATGATGCACGGATACATGCATCCGATGTAACACACGCATCCAACCAAATGCATTTGTTTGATCTTAGTCAAACTGAGTGCAAACTTCAATCTGAGTTTCCTACGACTTTTTCTTCTAGCCAACTATGCTAAACCATCCTAAAACAAAAACAAAAAAAATTAAGTACCAGCCATAAAATGACCGGTACTGTATTAAAAAAAAAAATTTAGATACCGGTCATTTTTCAGCCGATACTGAATTAAATTGGGTACCGGCCAGAAAATGGCCCGTTAGCTGATCCATGTTCCTGTTTTGCCCCCACGGCCGATTCTACCTCTTTGCTGAGTCAGGAATCTGAAGTAGCTCAAACTTTGAGGTTAGATCGGAACTGTCTAATCAGAATCCGGATCAATCTGATTCAGGTTAGAATTTACAGGTTCCTTTAATATTCGTGAAGATTAACTCAAAATTTGAGTTACCTTAGGGAATACGAATTGCCCTTTGCTGCCAGAAACAGAGAACGAACTTAAAAAAACTGACTTGTCATTTGTGCCACCCACGTCCTCTTAAGTAGGTCCTTGAGCTCAAATCCTTCTCTCGTCCAGCTCTCCAACACCGTGATCAGCAGCATCAACCTTGCCGGATCGTTACCCGTTAGGAGTCATGCAGACTCAAAATCCTCCCGTGTTGCAGAGAAAGGAATTGGGGGAGAAGTCTGATTTATGGTGGGAAGAGGAGGTGAATAGATTGGAAAAGTTTACAACTGGCGATGAGATTGAGATATCAGAAGAAGCGATCAGAGACAACGATCGAAGGCAAGATGACGAGGTAATTAGTCAGTACTTTTAAGGATATTTGCTTTACTTCTGCATTTCTCTGTTTAGCTGAAGAAGAATATTTTGTGAAATTATATTATTTTTGTCTCTCATGTCAGATGCTAGCATTGGAGGCAATATATCAAGATAATCTCGTCGTTTGTAACAACTCAAAGGGTTTAAGATCTTTTCAGGTTCTTCTGAGTTTTGACTTCCTTTACTCCTAGTTTTGATGGATTGTTGTATACTTAACAGACCATTACCAGAAATAATAATCTATACCATACTTAGCATACTGTTACCAGAATTTATGGAAATCAATGTTCCCTGATACTTATTGTCAAATGGACAAAGTGATTTTTTCTAGAATTATTAGTTTGTTTAATTAAAAATATTTACACGTAATTAGAAGTAGGATTTATTTCTTTTAATACTTTGATGACCCAGATATTTGTACGACTTGAAGTGTCTGACAGCTTGTCTGTGTCAGCAACTTTTGACCCCAGTACCGATATCTCAACACCTGGTACAAAAGTGGATGGCGATAACTCTGATGAAGGCTTCTTATATTCATTCAAGGTTCAATATTTGCCCCCGATACTATTAACTTGTATATTACCCAAATCATACCCAAACAACCATGCTCCATATTTCACAATTAGTGCACAATGGCTCAATAAATTACAAGTTTCATCCCTTTCAAGTGTCTTAGACTCTATTTGGAGACAGCAAAAAAGTGAGGAGGTGATATTCCAGTGGACTGAGTGGCTGCACAGCTCAGCCCTTGCATACCTAGGGTATAATGAGGGGGCTGTTTTGTCGACACCTGATGACGTGGTATCATGTACTGGAGATGATCGTGTAATGTTCAGAAATGACAAGCTGGAGCAAATCATCCACATTATGATGAGTTATAATGAGGAGAGGTGCAACGATGCTTTTTACAACAATTCACACCAGTGTTTGATTTGCTATAACGAGTATTCAGGTACTTATATATTTCCTAAGTCTTTTGACAATAAAGTACTTGGATATGTTGTTAATTAACTCAAACTTTTTTCTGTTTGTTCAAGTTTTTTTAAGCCTACATTAATTATATGACACTTTAATTCATATGCAAATATCAAATATTATATAATATATACCAGGCTCGGAGTTCATCAAGCTGCCATGCCAGCACTTCTTCTGCTCCAAATGCATGGAGACCTATGCTCAGATGCTTGTGAAAGAAGGCTCAGTGACCAAACTCTCATGCCCGTCAAGCAAGTGTGTGGGCCACATTTCTCCAGTGCTGCTAAGGCGTCTTCTAAATGACCAAGACTATGAGAGATGGGAATCATTGCTCCTCCAAAGAACCCTAGATACCATGTCAGACGTGGCGTATTGCCCTAGATGCCAAACCGCTTGCCTTGAAGATCCCAATACTAAAGACGCGCAATGTTCTGAATGTCTATTTAGCTTTTGTACACTTTGTAAAGAAAAGCGTCACTTGGGTGAGGAATGCATGGATATCGAAGCAAAGCTTCGGGCTCTTCAGGTAAGTTGTATATATTCTTTTGGCCAACAAATACAGATTTTATACCACCTGCTCTGGGAAAAAAATGGGGAATGTTGGGGACGTTTTAGTATCACTACCTGAACCTTCATATTTCTGTGGGAATACATGTTAGTAGCCGTCAAATTATACTGCACTTCCCATCAGGTTATACTACAAAGTGCAAAAACTACAGATTATATATATCATGGGCAAGGAATCTATTTTTATAATAGTTAAATGGATTTTGTCATTGTTGGTACCAGCAAGATAGCGAGTATATACTAGCAAACCATCCAATATATTGTAATATTCATTTGCAATGGTAAATATGTACCGTACAAATGTGCCATCCTATATATTCTTCTGTCAGGAAAAATAGTTTATACCATTCTATTTGTCTTGTGAAGTCTTTCTTTCTTTCTTTTTATTAAAGGGCCCCTGTACACCCCATCATCTTTTAGATATTATTCTCGAGAATTGAACCTGCTTCTCTCCGTAGAGAGATGGGGCTCTCACTACTGCGCTAAGCCCACGGTTCTAAGTCTTTCTTTTTCTTTGCGGTTTTTGTTTGTTTCTTATGATATCAAGGAACATCCGCAATCTAGCCAAGTGAAGACCAAAGAGCAAATTCAAAAGGAACTTGAGCTCCTAAATGAAGCAAAAAGCATGAAGGAGGTGCAAAGGGTTGCCAAACCATGCCCTAAATGCAAAATAATGATCTCACATACAGGAGGTTGCAACAAGATGGTCTGTTCAAATTGCGGCCAATTCTTCTGCTACAGATGCAATAAATCCATCAAAGGCTATGATCATTTCAGGTGGTCACATATATCTCTGTTTGCACTAGTTGTAATACTAAAATCATAATATTAGAACAACTCAATTTGCTTGGTTTTACCTAGCTAGATGTTGACAACATTCTTTAGTTACATTGAAATAGAGATGATGGATGTCAACTCTTTCCAAGTCAAGCCTATGAGACCATAGTTGTGATGCCGATATGGGAGGCACGCATGAATGACCGTCAAATTATAGCACAGATGAAAGCTGAAAATTCCCAAGGTCACAAGCATCCTTGCCCAAATTGCCATCAGCTTAACATCAAGGTGAAGACCTTAAGCCTTGTGTCTAATGCAAATATAGGACATCAGCAAATTAGAGGGTTATGATATATGGTCTCTCAATATTAGGTCCATATTTGTCCAAAGTTCAGAACAAGTGGACGAAAGTATCTTAATTAATTTCACACCTCCTTAGGTATCTGACTCAGGTGAGCAGACCTCAATGCTGAACCGAACCTCTAAAAAACTAGCAGTGCGTTAATTAGACAGTCTGTATGCTGCTCACCTGAGTTAAGCAGCTGTGGGGGTAAAAAGCAGGTGAAAATTTCTGGGGCAAACTATACTTTTTGGTAACCAAAGATTGGACTATCCCTTCATTTCAGCTCTCAACGCAATTTGTATATTCCAAAATTTAGGAGAGCAAGACTTTTTTTTTATGCAAAATATTGTGCTCACTAAAGATGTAAGATGTAGGTTGATTGTGAAATTGATTGTCTAACGGCTTTAATCAAAGTTCCTCTTTTGTAAACTGTGAAATGTGGACTGAACTAATCATAAATCTTTTTGAGAAGTTTTCAAATTGATTTGTTACCAGATTAAATCTCAAAACAAAAATAATTATTTGACTTGTGTTGGCAATTTTTACAGGTAAACAACAATAATCACATATTTTGCTGGTCATGCCAAACACATTTCTGTGGGTTGTGCCGAAAAGTGATCAAGCGAAGCTCTGAGCACTTCAAACCTACCGGTTGTAAGCAACACACCCCAGATCCCTAACAAACAGATCAGACTTCCATACCCTGCTTTTCATTTTACAAAATCAATTACCAAAGATTGAATTGACCTCTTTGACGTATGTGTTCTTATGAAAAACCCTTGATTTCCATGGTGTTAGCATTAGTTTCATGCTACTTTCAAATGGTAGTGTTATATGCATTCCTGAATGATATAATGCTTGCTATTATCTGATTCATACTAAATTCATACTGAAGTGATCCTCGGGGTTGTGGTTCTGTAAGGACTGCTTTGATGTGTACCCAAACTACCCAGGAGTGCTCTTTTTCACAGATAAATTCGTAATGATTATGTCATGTATCAACCTTATATGTGAATTGCTTCTTTTTGTTGTTGTAATAATTGAGTTTATTATTGTTAGCTGTATAGCAAGTGCATAAAGCAAAACGAACCCAGGACGTAATATTATTATTTATTTATTCCCTTTTTATTTGAGAGGATTCATTCTTAAAGGGTGCAAAGTTTGTAATTCAGCATAAGTTTGTAAAATGTAATAAAGTTTTGGTATAAACAAATTCTGTAATTTTTTAAATGAAAAATTGAGATGACATATGAGTTCATAGCCTACTGCAGAAAAGATCTGGAAATATGCATTTGAGGTTATATGGGGCTTTTATAGCCGGTGGGAGAATCTCACTCGAAACCTTATGGAGAGCGCAATAATTGTGAAAAAAAGATTGATATTAACAACATACGAACTGGATATTCTTCGTACATTTTTTAGCAACATTTGAGGCAATTTCTCTGATAATTTTTTTTAAATAGTATTTTATAGAATTCAATTTATGTCAGCTTCTGCCGAGATATCAAAAAAAAAAAGAATTCAATTTATGTCGTATCTTTTTCGTATTTTGCTTTAAGTAAGATAATCCACCTTACTATATTTTAAAATGGTCTGGCAAGTATTTCGTGCATTAAGAGATTAATGTCAGCATTTTACCAATCGGAAGCTATCATATAGCAGAAGCAGTTTAATATACTAGTGGTGTCGGTCTATAACACACACAATTTGTTGATTTTTTCCCATAGAGATAGGCTATGGTACAATGCACAAAGCATATATATTGATAATATACTAGTGGTATCGGTCTATAACACACAATTTGTTGATATTTTCCCCTAGAGTTAGGCTATGGTACAATGCACAAAGCTTATTGATAATAGACTAGTGGTATCGGTCTATAACACACACAATTTGTTGATTTCCCCCCCACTAGAGTTAGGCTATGGTACAATGCACAAAGCATATTGATTCATACTATGGATTAATAATTTTATTTTTAAAATTTAAATTGTCAATCTCAACTGCTTAATTTGATGTTGATATCAAAATATACTTACATAATAAACTTTATATTTTTTAGAAACTTTTTGCTATTTCTCTGATAGGCTGATGACTCAAATGAGAACACTACTTTTAAATATTTATAAACTCTAATTTCAACTTACATTCATATCATAAGCACATAATCCTGTAGTCCCTAACAACATCTGGAGGGGGGGGGGGGGGGGGGGGGTGAATAGAGAGTCTTAAAGACTCTTATACGTTTTTCGGTTAAACCCTCTAAACTAACAAGTCAAACAAACAAAAAGCAAGCGTGTACAAGTAAAAAAAATAGAATAGAGTTAGAGAAATTCGACACGCAAGATGATAACAGAGTTCGGCGTAAAATGCATACGTCTCCGGAATATAACAACCTCATCGGCGCCCCTTTCCTATTACCCAAAAAGAAATGATACAACTCGTGACACATGAGCCCAACAAAGGTGGGAAGTCACGGCCTAACTCGTGTACAAGGTGAGCCTAGAAGCTCGAGTTAGAGAGTCACTTGGGATCGTCACACAACTATGGATATATTTGAGCGGAAACACTCGAGATAGTGAACCACTTCAATACCATACAAGCAGGATGCACTAGCTAGGATGGAAATACTCTAGAACTAAATCTTAGACACTAAACTATATCTCCAGTAAGATAAGTTGAGTGGATTTGAGAATGTTGAGAAAATACTGAAGTTAAGCTCACTCAAGCATGGAAGCTTTCAAGAATGCACAATAAATGTTTTATGAATGTGTGAGGCGGCTAGCTTGGTCAAATATGAAGTGGAGTAACTCTTTTTATAGTGGGGGCTCCAGATTGGCCAGATCCATTATAACGGAAGTGATCCGTTCAGAACGGATTGTACAAATATTGAAATTAGAGTTTCCGCAATTTAATCAAATTGATATTAACTGTTCTGAACGTTTCTATCCGTTCAGGACGGTTAGTACAATTTATCCCACAAAAACTTGATAAGCGTTCCAACAGATGACATTCGTCCTGGACGGAACCAAACTGGAACTCTTTTGTTATTTTATGAATTTAATCTGTTCCATACAGTTTGGTCCGTTCTGAACTGTTGCTCTAGAAACCAACAATCCTCAAATATACTTTACTTAACTACTTAAGTATTACAAATCTATAGTTTCATAAAGTCTTGTTGATTTCTTCGGTTCTTCATATATCTCTAGGGTAAAAGAGTGAGACTGTACTATTGGTCCATACAATGAATCAATATCTCTATTTTTAAAATCTAAACTATTAATCTGAACTGTTCAATATGATTTATATATGAAAATGTACTTATAAATCAAAATTTACTCTTTTTAAAAAAATTACTATATATTTATGAGCAGGGTTAAAATATATTATTGGTTTTGTGCCCCAACTATACCCCCACATCTCTATCTCCGTTTTTCAAAGTTCAAACAGTCGATCCGAACCGCTCAACATGATGTCCATATTAAAATGTGCTTAAAGACAATTTTATATTTTTTTTTTATAATTTTTTAATATTTTTTTAGATAGGTACAAAATCGCTATTTTTGGATGATCCAGAAGTAGTGTTTTTGTACTATCTAAATAAATAGTAAAAAAGTTTCAAAATATATAAAATTTGATCTGTAAGCACATATTAATATAGACATTATGTTGAACGGTTCAAATCGACTATTTGAACTTTGAAAACAAAGATAAAAATGTGGAGTATGATTAAGACACAAAACCAATAATGTATTTTAACCCTGCTCTTTGTTTTCTATGAAATCTTCGGCATGGAAGTGTATCAGCTAGACTAAGGGTCGTAGTTAGTGTTTTAATTTCTTGCTTTCCCTTGTCCATGATATGAGTGATAAGGCACAAGAAAATGTTAGGATCCGAAGTAGGGATGGGGGGCACGTTCAATAGACATCGGACTCAAACGGTCCAATATTTGCTCGGAATTGGCCGATTTGTTTCATAATTCATACGTGTTTAATCCATATAAATATTGAAGCGGTGAACACGAATTAAGAAACAAATCCAACTGTTCCAAACAGGCATCAGACATATTTGATCCTTGAGTAAATTGAGAAGCTCCGGTGTTTTCTCCCCAAAAGAATCAAATCCAATTGGACTTGTAGTTGGATAAGTTTTCTTGAATACTGTCCGAACTGTTCTCCTCGATCGGCAGCCTAGTCATATCCGAACTAACCACAAAGATTGAGCCGATCATCCGTTATGCAATACTGCAAACTAAAAACTTTGAACCAGAACATTAGGAAATTATTTCGTTGGTATGGGAGAAAAAAAGAATGCAATTTTTTAGTGTCTATATAAACTTTTAAAATAGTTTTCTCATAAAAACATCATAATATTTAATATTTTCAAACTAATTTTTTTCCATTACTTTTTTTTTATTTAATTATTTTTAAAAATTAAATTGACAAATAAATCTTTACACTTTTAAATGGAGATGTCAGATGTTCCTGTTACATGTTCTTGTTCTTCTTTATTTTAAATGGAAGTATCTTTTGAATTTAATATTTTTTTTTTCTGTCCTCTAGCTCCACAGTCAATTGCTCCTCTTCTTCCCCATTCTCTTTTTGAGAACTCTTTGTGGGTTGCATCTTTCTCCTTCATCTTGCGCACTTCACCGTGCTGATTAGACTTCTTTCTTCTTTGTTTTAATTAACTGAGATTTTTACCCAATTCCGTCTTCACCACCAAGTTGTCTCTTCCAAGGTCTAATTTACCAAACAAGGTCTGAAAAAATAGTTACCAGACAAAGAAAAGAAATAAATTTGTCTTGTAACGTTCAGATGACGTTTAAATTAGCGAAATCACATTAACCACTAATTAACGAAACCGTAGTCTCTGAACGTTTTGGTCTACCACGTTCAGATATTTTGAAAACAAAAAGATTATCTGGACGTTGGTTTGTACAACGTCCTGATTTCTTGACCAACGTCCAAAAATATTTGCTCTGAGTCCGAGATGAGAATAAAATCAACGTCCACAAAAGTATTTGCTCATTGTGATAATTTGTCTACCACACTTTATTATAATTGAGAACTTCAACTACCAAGAGCTGCTGTCTTTCAGTGATTTGTTGAAAAAAAACCAATGTCCAAATTTTTTTTTTTCAAGAAATTAGGACAACCAACGTCCAAATAATTTTTTTTTTCAAAATGTCTAGACGTGGTTACATCAAAACATTCAGAGTCTGCAGTTTCGTTAATTAGTGGTAACTTGATTTTGTTAATCTGAACGTTGTGATCTATAACGTCATCTGGACGTTACAGACAATCACGCTTTTCATTTCTCCGAATCTCTTCCCCATTATCGATATTTTTTTATTTATTTTCTATTAATAAAAATTTCGGGTGATAATTATGTTTAAATGATAAAATGGTCAATTCAATGTTTAATACAAAAACTATTAATTGAATAAATAAAATGTAAAAGAAAGGATTTTAAATTTTGACGAGAAAAATAGATATGTTGGTGTTTTAATGGGATATTGAAAACTTTGAATCAGCAGTAAAAATAAGCCCAAAATAAAATGAGAATCAGCAGTGTATAAGCTTCTATTTTAGGGGGAATTTCACGTATACCCTCAAAATTATGTACCCTGTAAATTTCAAAATTACGTATTGCCCCCTCTAAACTCTCAAAACTCACAAAGTTACTCATTTTATTGTCTTCTATATTAAAACTCATTTTTAAATTTATAAAATATCCATTTTACCCTTTATTAAGAACATGAAAAAATTGTAGCTTGTTTAAGAATAATGTGGCTCTTATAAGATACCCATTATACCTTTTGCCCTTTATAAAATATCTATTTTGTCCTAAAAAACCAGAACATTATGACATTTTTCCCTTGAAAACTGATCAAATATAAGACAAACATTTTTCTTAAACAAGCTACTAATTTTTTAGGCTTTTAATAAAGGGTAAAATGGGTATTTTATATATTTAAAATGATATTAATATAAAATATAATAAAATGGGTAAATTTGTGAGCTTTGAAAGTTTAGAAGGGAAAATATGTAATTTCAAAATTTAGAGGGGAAAATACGTAATTTGAAGTTTTTGAGGTTGAGATTTTCCAGAAGTCGCGCAAAATATGAGATATCTCAGTGATGCGAATTGGAAGACTTAAGCCGTAACCAAAGGCCCATTATACATCAGCCCATTGAGTCAGTAGCCCGTTGTACTTGGTCAATCACGCAAGCGTCTCTTCTCTTTAGACCGGAGGATAAACTACCAAAACAGTTAACATAATAGCAAAATCTGAAAAGTCAAAGTCTCCATTAACAAAAGAAATCCAATCAGTTGAGGAACATTAACCAACCACAAATCCCATTTCCCCGTCTTCTCCTTCCTCCCTCGCCCGTCGTTTCTCTTCGCACTGACGCCCAAATTTCTCCTCCGATCATTAATCAGATCCACCATTGAAGGATCGGTAGAGAAGATCAAATCCGGAGAGTCAGCAGTCGCAAACAAACTAGATGGAAGAATCGGCGTAACTTGGACGGACTTAAGGTGAGACTCTTTTGATTCCAAAGCGTTCTTTGGCCAAAACGCGGCCAGTCGGTTTGAAATAGATTTTCCAAACCATGGTACCAACGCAACAATTAATGAAGTCACTGTTGCTTGCTAATGCTACGGTAAGAGGTCCTAATTTTAAGTACGATACTTCACAAACAATACAATAGACCCCTCCCCTCTCTCCGTCTCTGCTCTTTATTCTCAATTTTTTTTTTTTTTTTTTTTCAAAATATACAAATTCAGACTGTTAGAAAAGGAAAATTTTCACATCTACCCTTGCGCAAACTATGAAATTTTGTATATATTCTTGCATTTTGCAAGGATATAGTGTATTCTACTAAAAGTATGGGATAACTAACTTCCATGCATATCTTCCCCTTTTGGATTGTCCACAATGAATGGTCATTGGTTGAACATGCATGATGAGGCAAAGTGAGGAATGGGGTTAGTTTGGTCATATTTTGAAGCTCATGTAACATGGAAGTGCACCTAGGGTCTATCTCGTGCTTTTCGCTTGTACATGAGATACCTCTTATGCTTGTAGGGATGTGTTAGGATTCTTAAGTTTTAGTTTTTTATGTTGCAGAAAAGATTTGTTTTTACTCTTTTGGTTAGTGAAAAGAATGCAAATATCAATAAGACAGAATATACTCTATTTTGTCAATAAAATCATGAAATAGATAATGTTATAAAAACATTACCTGATTATGGGAAAACATATATTGTCGATATTTATTTACTTATTTATTAAATTTTGATTTGCAGGAGTTTGTTTTACACAAAGTTTGTAATATGCGGTTGACAGCTTTCGTAAAACAGGAGGCAAAAGGATGCATGTTGTTCATGCGGCAATAGCTTGGATATTTAATTTGTGAAACTTCTCATGTTAGACTCTAGCTCGACATACTCTCCCACTATAGTATACCGGCCTATACGGCCTTCTGATCTTGACGTGCTAGAACAGATTCATATTGCATTATTTCCTGTAAGGTATGTTTTAGTCTTAATATGTTTATTGATGTAGATATAAAGTGTTGTAAGCCAAAATAAGCAGTATCTAACCCTCAGTAAGTATAACCTCAATTTAAATTTGTATATGCTCCAATTAAAATCTTACTTGTGCACATATGCCTCTATCAACACATGATTTACCTCCAACTGACCCAATGTAGTTGTACAAATAGTTTGTACCAGAATTTGTGATTTCAGCATAACACCTGAAATAGCAGTAACTAACCCTCAATCAATATGACCTCAATTTTAATTTGTTTTTGCTCCGATTAAAATCTTACTTGTGCACATATGCATCAATCAACACATGATTTAGCTCCAACTGACCCAATATAGTTGTATAATTAGATTTGTACCAGGATTTGTGATTTCAACAGAAAACCTTAGACAGGGTACATGTAGTAACCTACACCATTTTGTTCTGTGTTGACTGTTGAGTTTGACCTGCTTTGTACCAATATACATGACAAAAGTGCCAGTTATACATACAGAAACCATTTAAAGAAACATTGGCCTTCGTCGGAAAAAGGGCAAAAATAACAAATTGCATATATATGATGATGAATTTTAATTGTTTAAGTGTTTTCTGTTTTTTTTTTTTGGGTTCTGTGGATATTGAAGGTATGAGAGGGAGTTTTTCCTAGACGTGGTGCATGGCCGGGGTATAATATCCTGGGGTGCCATTGACATAAACAGATCTGATGGCAAAAATGATGAGCTCATAGGTTTTGTTACCACCCGTATCATCCCTGGAAAAGATAGTGAGGTACTATTTTGATATGATACCTGTTATTAAATGTGACACATTGAATTGTTAAGAATTTTGACGACAGTTGCAATTTTGGTTGGAATATCAAAATTGGAGATCCTTTTCCTTTGAATGTTGGTGTAATGTTCTCAACATAAGAATTTGAAATAATAGAACAATCTCTTAGCAATTCTATATACCCCTAAAAAGAAGGGGTAATGTGACATAAGAAATTGTAAAAATTATTAAAATTGTTCTTGTAGTAACACCCAGTTTGTGTTTTGGTCCTTAAAAAGATTTCAAGTCCTGTGAGTTCACGGACATTCAAATTTGTACAATTTTTGTTCCTATCTAACAACTTTACTCAAAAACACGAAAATATTCCCTACTCTGAGCTGTCAGTTCTCATAGAATGACAATTTTGGTGGGATAGTAATTCAGTCAAAGATTGACTAGGATTTCTATGGACTTGTTCTTTTGTAAGTTATAGGAGTGAGATGGTAGATTGGAAAATTTACAGGAAAAATTGCCAACTCTTACTTTGGTGATCTATACAGGAGTTGGTAATTATGGGGCCATTTGTATTATCGAGAAACTGGAAATTTATTTGGTGGCAGTTATAATCTTTTGTTTATCACAGATTGAAGATTTGTTCAGATACAATGCATCGAGGAGTGATCTGTGTCTTGTGTATATTCTAACTCTTGGTGTAGTCGATGATTATAGATGTCTCGGAGTAGGTTAGTTCTCCTCACTTGTTACTTTTACCTGGTACTGATCCCATCAGTTCTTTACTAGTATATATCAAGGACAATTGAATCTTCAACTTAATCATTTTGTGCCTAGTTGTTGCTTTTATATTTATACTTTATTTGTTTATGCTGTGTTATAGATTAGATGATGAATGAGTTAAGCTTGATATAAAGACCCAAGTACTAAATCCAGGACTTAAAATATCATGTGTATCCCCTGCAAATTGAGAAATATTACATTTGCACCTGGAAGGACATATATATCATATGCTCTTTCCTTTTGTTCCAAAAGATGGCTTCAGACCCACCTTCTCCATTCTTTTTCCATCATGGGGATGAAAACAGGGTAGCTTGGGAAAAAATTAAAATATTCTCAGAAAAAGGTATTGAAAATGCATGTTAAATTTCTTTAGGGTATCCACGAGCTTTCTCATTCTTACAGGGTTGCATAATATTTCTAAGATCTGGAGGGAGATGCTCGAATTTATCAAATTTTGTTTTATTGCACTTGTATTAATGAGTCTGGCCAGTATGACATCAGTGTCATTTCAGCCTATATAACACCAACTCCAAAACCTATCGAATTGACTTCAAATGGTGAATCCAATCCGTTCAAACTGATCTATTTCATTAGTTATGCGTTTACATGCAAAATTTATAATTTTTCGAATTTATTTAGTATCAAGTCAAGCGATCAAATGTGTGAGTTTTTAAGTTAATTTTAATGCATTCATTTTTTAACATTTTTGATCGCTTGATTTGATACTAAAATAACTAGAAAATATAAAAATTTGCATGTAAACGCATCACTCATAAAGTAAATCAGTTTGAACGGTTTGGATTAGTCGTTTGAAGTCTATCCAATCAATTTTGTAGTTGATGTCATATGACACCAATGTCATTTCTCATCTTTGTGTTATCCTTTCCAGCTTCTTCTCTTGTACAAGAGGTGATAAAGTATGCCACCAGCATAGTAAGTTGCAGGGGTGTATACTTGCATGTAATTTCATACAACCAGCCTGCCATCAATTTCTATAAGAAGATGCTCTTTAGGCTTGTTAGAAGGCTGTCTCATTTTTACTACATCAGAGGTCGTCACTATGACTCATACTTGTTTGTATACTATGTCAATGGAGGCCGGTCTCCCTGCTCACCTTTGTAAGTATCTCTCTTCTTATAATTGTAAAAAAGGTACATTGGAATTTTGGAAATTTGGATAATTCAAATTTCCATCTGTACAACTTTCATGTTAAAATTTGTGGTGGTATAGGAATATAGTTGTTTGCATCTGTACAACTTCCATGTTAATTCTGATGCATTGTATAGATAACTTATAAGAATTACTACACATATTCATAATAGGCTAATGTGATTTTTTGTGTATTTTATAGTAACAATGTTTAGAATTGCCTACTGTTGAATTTAGGGAAGTTTTGAGCTTTGCTGAGGATAATGACCACTATAAAAGTCAAAAAAATCCTAAAAGAACTTATTCAAAATAGGATAAGAGAATTCACTGTTTTGTCTTTAACAGTATATCTGGACTTCTATTTCTTAGAATAGAACTATTTTTTAAATGCAGGGAAATAGTGACTGCATTTCTCATGTACTTCAGGGGCTTTTTACGGATGCTCGTGTCAAAATTGCAGCGTACTGAATCAAACAAGAATCTACCCAGATGGTACCGGTGCAAGGAGACGAACTCCCTTATGGTGAATCAGAACAAAAGAATAATCAGTGCTGATGACTCCAGTTGTCAGCATGTTTAAAGAGGAGAAAAAAATATACTGTGTTATAGGGCAAGACATGAAGATAAGGCAGGTTCTGTACATGATTCATTTGTTTTTTTATATGGGTAAATAGTGGTACAATTGTATAATTTTGTCATTTTGTCAATGTTGTCTTTATTTTCAAGTTAAAGATATAACTGACATCCTACTATGTTTCTTGCACCGAAAACATTTTGTGTGAAGATATGGGGGCCGCTAGAGATGTGGCTTTTTTTTGGATGGTCCTGTTTCATAGAAAGTTCTCTTTTCAAAAAAATATTTTGAGCGGGATCGCAGGTTTTGGGAATGAATAGTATTGTTCGATTTTTATGCACTGCATACTTATTAATTGGCATGCGCCATGCTTGAGCTTATTGCTAATCAATTTCGTTACAGTTTCTGTTATGCTGCAACTGAGTCAGTGCAGGTAACACTGTTCACCATTGTGCTTGTGTGTCTGTCTAGTGAAGGAAATTAGTCCTGCTGCTACTGGTTTCGTCACGACACATCAACAAGCCTCCTCTGATACAGATGTAACAGATCCAACAAGCCTCCTCGGAGGCTCTGACACAGATCGCCATTTCTCTCAAAGGCTCGTGATCAGTGCATCCATGCGCGGGTTTTTCTTCTTTTCCTTGAGTGGTAGTACTGAATGCATCACTTGTTATAATGAACATCAAATTGAATGTTTTATTACTTCTACCCATAAAACAGAGAAAGATAAATGCTTCATTACTTATTAGTAATATGAAAAAGAAATATATGCCTGGTTAAAGAAACTTTAGGAACTTGTTTTCACCATATTTTTATATAGGTGCTGGATTTTAAATCTGTCACCTCTTATATAAGGATATTGTCTCAGTCAATTATGTCATACATGACTCTCAAATTAAAAGTTAAATTAAATATATAGCGTATTAGTTCACAGTTCACACCATTTGATGAATATAAAGAACGTAAATAACAATGCATTAAAGAAGTTTTTTTTTTGAAGGTTAGCGACAAATTGTCGCCAACAATGTATTGAACTGAAAAAAGTTTATGTACATAATGTCGGGCCTGGTTAAATCCCTAGCCCTAAAACAAATGGAACCACAGAAAATTAGCTAAAAAAGATGGCCGTCAGGAGGGCGCAGTATGCCCCCGCCGGGTCCATCATTGCCGAACACCTACGCAAACTGTGACCAAGAAATGACATCCAAAGCCGTATCATTTATTAGTTGTCGCACGAGGCGCGATTTCCTTGAAAAAATTCGCCTGTTTCTCTCTCGCCAAAGTGCCCATGCCCCTGCCGCCCAAGCGATATTCCAATTTTTTTCTTTGCCGGGGGCCGATGTTGGCCCAGCTTCCAAGCCTCAGCTATGTGGTGACCCCCTTATGTGTTAGGTTGAGATGCATGTGTAGTCCTCTCCAGAAATTCACCGCGTAGGCGCATTCCCACACGATGTGGTTGGTGGTTTCCACCTGCGTAGACGGCAAAGCTGGCAACCCGGTTGTATCGTGCAGCCCCTCACCAAAAGTACCTTTTGCGAAAGGATCTTATCCTGCAGCAAGAGCCATAGGAAGATCCCGACCTTCGCCGGAATCTTAAGTTTCCACAGCGTGTAGTGGTGTTCGTCCTTGATCCCGGTGTGGTGCATGAATTTGTAGGCTGATGCATAGGTGTACTTACCATCCGGTGTCCACTGGCATTTGAACTCGTTATCTATTCGGGCCGATACCTCATAAAACGGTATTAGGTGCGAGAGAACTCGTATAAAGGATGATGTTTCCGGGCGTAGGGCTATGTCAGCAGTTGAAGTGATGCCATATAATCTATTAATGGTTGTTGGGCAGATAACCCCCCCCCCCCCCCCCCCCCCCCAATTGCCCAAATCCACTTGGAAAGCAAAGCATCATTTTGACAGCGCAAGTCTATAATACCAAGCCCCCCGTTATGTTGGGTTTTGAGGCTACCCAAAGCCATTAATTAGCTTTTAGGCTCAAGCTGCGGAAAGACCGTAGAACAAAAATTTCTACGTCTAACTCAAGCCAAAAGAATTGAAGTGGTATGTCGGATAATCTACCGAGAGTTACATACCTGTTCAATCCGTTTCTTAGATTAAAAGCCGTAAGTAAAACTTTACTCATTCAGATCATAGATTAAGTAGTATGTCGGATAATAACCGAGAGTTACATACCAGATTAATCCTGTATAGACCCAAAGTAGTAAAACCGTATTTACTTGTATTTTAATCAGTTTATAGATCTACTCCTTTGATTGATTTCTAAAAGATTAAATCTATTTAACAATTAAATAGATTAATATAACATTTATACCTTGTTTTCAAATTACAATTGGAATGCAGACCGAGCGAGAAGACCGGATCTGAGCAATGTCTTCTTTCGGAGCAATGACTTCTCTTGGAGCACCAAACATATGGTGCCTCTATAGGTTATCCACCAGGACTAACCAGAGAGCGGTTTATTTCTTTTGCCAGAAATACTGTAAACCGCGGTCTTACGCAAAAACACTATTCACGGGAAAAAGACGAAATAGCAAAATTCCCGACCGGCAGTTAGTCTGATTTTACTAAAAGGCAAAACAGAAATATTGCGACTTTCGGGAAAACACTATTCACCAAAATCCCGTAAACACTATTCAACAACTCGAAAGATAATACGTAACTGTTACGTATAACTTTCGTTTAAACCGTAACACTATTTGGGAGAGAAAACGAGAAAGAGAACGATAACCGAGCCAATTCGAATCGAACTCAGACTTTTCGAACTTGTTTCAACTTATCAATTCTCTAACCCCTACCCCTCTATTTATAGGGTTAGAGAGGTGCTTGTAAGCTGCTTGCAGCAGAGGTGCTTAGCTGCAAGCTGCTTACAAGGACGTGCTTGTAAGCTGCTTGCAGCAGAGGTGCTTATGTGGATAGGATTGATGACATGTCATGCGGATAAGGACGAATCAAAAGACCAAAATGCCCTCGCTCCGAACACAATTAATATCCGTATAATTATTCTGAATAATTATATTTCTTGCGGTTGTTGATTTCGGTAATTTATACAACGTGTCCCGCACGTTTATAAACTAACCGGTTAACTTTTATACAACGTGTCATACACGTTTATAAATTAACCAATGTTTTTGCTTGTCATTTTACATGACATTTATAATATAATTATATCAAGTATAATTAATTATAAACCATCTTATTATTGATCATAATCAATTTATAATCAATCAATAAGATTCTCCGATTAACTCCTATTGGTGTGACCCGATAGGATCTGTGTTATGTTGGTAAATAGAATTAAAACCGTTTTAACTTCTATAATCATGAGAGGCATCTGGCAAAACGCATCATGACCATCCAATTACACAGATGATGATGTACAGTACAATATCACGATCCAGTAAACTATTTTACTTGTGTTTAATTCTTTTGTCTCATAGCTGTCAGATTAATTTCAAGGTAGGTTTGTGTCATCCTTGTAAATTAATCTTTTCTTGATCTTGAGCAGATTATCAAATATGATTACTCTTGTATTCATACTGCTAGCAGATATTCTTACTCTATCAAGGGGCCCAGTGACACTATAACTCGTATAATAAATACGAGGGACAATAGTACTTTTGGTAGACCATCACTACCTCAGCTAAGTTATGTATACCGAAGAGCTACCGTTATAGCTACTTTTTACAGATAGCGTTAGGTAACAATCACACATACACATCTCTTAGTTAGGAAAGATGAATACCTCATACTGTAGAACTTAACACTGAATGAAAGCATTAATGACACAAACACAATTCCGTATAATGTTTCATTCGGGGTCTGTCAAATACCATGTTCCTAGAACATGGATCTATGTGATTAAAATGACAACTCAGTGTCTATGGTCTGTAAAACTTGACCATCTTTTAATCCACATACTAACCTTGTAGCGATAATTAGTGTTCCTGCTAATTACCTCGGTCAGTGACCTTTTAGAGTATTATCATCTATATTATGAAGTTTCACAATTCCAGTCATTAACTCGAAATGATTCATAAATTCAATAATACTCAAGGAAACAAAATGACATTTAATCATTCAATTCATGAACAAAGCTTTATATAATTAAATTATCGTATTATTGACTTCTAGATTATTACTTACTAACAATCTCCCACTTAAGCTAGGAGTCAATCATCATTGATCCTACTTTATACAAATCTCTATATTCTAAAAGATCTCGTAGATCTAAAGAAAATCTCACAGCCAATCTTCTATGTGTTCCAGACCCATAGAAGCTGTATGCATCCGTGCATGGCTTGAGTTAGAGTTTTGTGAGTGGATCAGCTGTGTTGCTGACTGTGTCAATTTTACAAATCTTTACTTTAGGTGATAACGTTGTAGAACACGTTTGGATCTCGAGTGCGATCTCGGTTCCTTGACCTGAGCTATAGCTCTATTGTTGTCTCAATAGAGGTCCACAGGGCTTTGAACACTTGGAACCACTCATAGTTCGCTAAGGAACTACTTGATCCAGAAACTATCTATAGGTGCTTCGAAAGCAGCTATATATTTAGCTTCGGTGTAAACATTTACAGCGAGACTAAGATTAGCCTGATATTTGCTCGTCACACTCAAAGCGTACGAGTCATCAGGGCGAGTGCACAACATGGCATACATGATAGAGCCAATAGCCGAAGCGTATGGCACTCTATTCATTTCGCTTTGCTCATCAGTTATCGAAAGATACTGAGTCTTGCTAAGCTGTACATCATGACTCATTGGCAGGAATCCTTTCTTAGAATCCTGCATGCTGAACCGATTTCAGCATTTTGTCAATGTGTGTGCTTTGGCTCAATCCTATGAGTCAAATTAATCTATCTCGGTAGATCTGTATGTCTAGTATATAGACATTCTCGCCCAAGTCCTTTTATTGAAGACTTGACTAATTATTTTAGCGGAATATCGTTACTGATTTGGAGTATGTCATCTACATATAAATTTTTAGAAAAGCAATTGCACTCCCACTAGCCTTACTGTACACTTGTGGTTCCTTTTTGCATTTGATGAAGTCAAACGTTTTTGACTATTTCGTCAAACCGAGGAATCCAACTCCGTGATGCTAGCTTCAATCCATAAATGGGTTCAAGAAGCTTGCACACCTTCCCAGCATTTCTTGGATCTTCAAAACCTGAAGGCTGTATCATGTACAGGTCTTCTTCTAATTTTTCATTTAAGAAAGTGGTTTTGACATCCATTTGCCATATTTCATAATCATGAAATGCGGCAATTGCTAGGAGTATCCGAATTGACTTAAACATAGCCACGGGCGGAAAAATTTCATCACAATCAATTCCCGAGAATTGGTTTGAAATCTTTCGCTACCAGCCGTGCTTTGTATATAGTCATATTACTATCCATGTCTGCTTTCCTTTTGAAAACCCACTTGTTAGCTATGGGTTTTATCCCATCAAGTGGAACAACTAGGTTCCAGACCGTATTGTCATACATGGATTGTATTTCGGATCTCATGGCCTCCAGCCATTTATCGGAGTCGGGCCTATCCATTGCTTCCGCTGCGGTCAGCGGATATTCAGTGTCAAACACTGAGACCTCGTGCAGTCCCATGTACCTCTGGGGTGCATGGACTGTCCTTACTAACCTCCGTAGCACTTGTTCTTCTGGCTGTTTGAACTTGATCCGCAACAGTGTGCGGGTTCAGTTCTATTTCGACTTGCGTCGAAGTATCTGAGCTCGGGACTAGAACCTCTTCCACAACTACTTGTGGATTTGGTTCTTCCAGATGCTCATCAGCCGAAGTATCAAGTGGTGGGTTTATCTGATCTGTATCAGATATTATATTGTGTGATGTATCTTGAATTTCTTCAAGTATTACATTACTCCCACTACTTCCTTTTGCGAGAAACTCGTTCTCCAAAAGTATACCATGACGAGCAACAACTATAGTGTTCTCGGATTGGTATAGAAGTAATATCATTTCGTTTCCTTAGGATATTCTACGGAAAAAGCTCTTGTCAGATTTGGGACCAAGTTTGTCAGACGTCAAGCGTTTGACAAATACTTCGCAACCCCAGATTTTAAGATAAGACATATTTGGGAGTTTTCCCAAACCATAACTCGTATGGAGTCTTTTCAACTGACTTGGATGGAACCATATTTATCGTTAGTGCGACAGTTTCTAGTGCGTGTCCCCAAAATAATTTGGGAAAGGTGGCGTTACTCATCATGGAACGAACCTTGTCCAGCAGGGTTCGACTCCTTCTCTCAGACAACATCGTTCTATTACGGTGTTCCTGGAGGTGTGAGTTATGAGACTATCCCACATTCTTTTAAGTACGTTCTTAAACTCAGAACTTAAGTATTTGTCTCCACGGTCAGACCGTAAGGCCTTAATACTTTTGTTCAGTTGATTTTCTACTTCAGTCTTGAATTCCTTGAACTTGTCAAAGGATTCAGACTTATGTCTCATCAAGTAGACATAACCATATCTACTGTAATCATCAGTAAACGTGATGAAGTAGGAATAACCGTTTCTTGTACAAGTACTCATCGGTCCGCATACATTGGTGTGTATAAGGGCCAATAAGTCACTTGCCCTTTCTCCCTATTGGTGAAAGGCGCTTTGGTCATTTTTCATCGTAAACAAGATTCACATGTGTCAATTGATTCAAGATCAAATTTACCAAGAAGCCCAATTTCTTGTAACTTCTCGATGCGTTTCTCGTTTATATGACCAAGGCGACAATGCCACATGTAAGTCGTACTTTCATGAGACTTTTGAGTTTGTTTGTTATTGATGTTAATCACGGGTTTATTTATTTCTAGTTCTCAGGACACGTAAAGGGGTTCGTTGGAAAGAGTACCGAATGTGATCCCATTCCCGTCTTTCCTTGCTTGAACCTTGTTTTATGTCCTGATTACTAGTCCGCTAGGCAAATACAATTCTATACTACCGACTGTAACGGGTGCAACGTGTGCTCCGCTTCCAACTCGGAGCTGTATTTCCTTATTGCGTAATTTTCTCTTATTTCTTAGTGCGTGCATATTTGAACGAATATGAGCACATGATCCAGTATCCAGTACTGAATCATTTAAGAGAAGTCGCAATATTAACTTCAACAACATTGATCCCAGAGATTGAAACTTCTGGTACATTCCCAGATTTCAGATCTGCTAGATTTCTTTCGGGCAGTTTCTCTTACAGTGACTTTTGCTATTTGCAATAATAGCAGTCAAAGTTAGCAAAAATATTTATCTTGGGAGTGTTTGTTATCGGAACAAATGTCCCTTTGCCTTTGTACTTAATAGCTGTTTCCTTCTTTGCTTTATTAATTTTCCTCCCACCTTCTTGGATCATGAGGACATGAGATCTATTCTCGATGTTACCTTCATTAATCCTCAACATCCCTTTCAGCTCCTGCAAACTCTGATCCTTCCCTTGCATTTGGCAGTTCACGATGAACTCCGAATAGCTAGGAGGGAGAGAGTTCAGGATAACGTCCGTGACCAACTCGTGGCTCAACGGATAGCTAAGCTTCTCCAGTTGCTCAGCATCGCTTGTCAAACAAAGCGTGTGAGTACTGATAGAGCTGCTCTCAGCCTTTTTAGGACTGTCAGGGACCGGTGTATTCAGAACATATTCTACTCTTCTCATGTTTGTCTTTGAACTATAGTCAAAATACGGAACGTAATAAGAAAGACGTTTCTTTAATCATGTTCTACCTTTGTAAAGATTTTTAGCTTTGTTCATGTAATGTTTTATACAATAATAAAACCTCCCACTGCAAATTTGTTCTATACCCATTTTGCAGTAGGACCAAGATCCCTATTTTCACTAAAAACCAAGGCAGTGTATGCATATCATGGTCATAGTTATCTTAGGTAAGCAACTCTTTGCTAATCATATCTCTATATGACTCTTGGTTTCGTTAAACATCGTATGTTTAACCGAAACTTTGCCCCGAGCCTAAAACTCTTTTAGAAATCATCGGTAAGTAACCTCACTCTATTTTGTTTTGTTATGTCTCACATAACCCTCGACCACCAAAGGTAAAAGGCGATGCCTACTGAGTAGGGTTAACATCAACCAATGAACAATGATGTGAGGAGGATAGAGTAGGAAGGGCATACTACTTAATTAGATGGGTTTGTGATTTATGCTTAAGTTTGTAAGCAATCTTTGAAAGAGGTTTGCCAAAAAGACGACCAAAAGGTTCGTGTCTGCCTTTCTTTGACGGAACCTTCTTTCACATGCTTAGCCTTATAAGCAGTCAGTTTGTAAAGCTGACTTTAGCTACCGTCTATCTTGTAGAGGTAGTTTTTCTTTGTGGTTTTTTTATAAAGCAATAAATCTAATCTACTCATTTTATATGAAAGTAGTAAATCTAATTTACTTATATACGTGACCTAGTTACGTATATTATTATCAGTTCGTAATGTTGACCTTGGTCAGCATTACGGACATGTGAAAGTCTTTTTGTTAGAAAAATACTGAATGTGATCCCATTCCTATCTTCCTCAAAGACCTCTTCCATATGCTTTAGTAAGCAGTCGTGGGAAGGAAGTCAGAAAGAAACAATACCGAATGTGGTCCTACATTCCTATTTTTCTAAATACATCTTTTGTCAGAAAAATTACCGAATGTGATCCCATTCCTATCTTCCTCAAAAACCTCTTCCATATGCTTCAGTAAGCAGTCGTGGGAAGGAAGTCAGAGAGAAAGCATACCGAATGTAATCCCATTCATATCTTTTTTCTTTTAAAAACATTTTCATTTGCTTAGCTTGGTAAGCCGTCAGTTCTTTTAACTGACTTTATATCGTCTTACAGACACGTGAAAGTTGTCTGCCAGAAAGACCAACTGAGGGTGTCCACCTCCAGCCTTTCTTTGACATCACATTCTTTCACGGTTCCTTGAAAGCGATAAATCTAATTTATGCATTTGCTTAACTAGTAAGCTGTCAGTTCTATTGCTGACCATAGCAACTATCCTATCATATAGGAATAGTTATGCGGCTATGACAAGGCGTTACATCTAATTTGGGCATTTCATATCAAAGCAGTAAATCCTATTTACTTATATACGTGATCAAGTCAAGTATATTTTTATCAGTTCTAATTCTTTATTTTGCAGCTTTGCTTTTGTTCTTTATTTATACCGTAATAAGCATATAAACAGTTTATATGTTTAAAACACAGTTTATTCTTTTCAGTACGTAAAGCAATTTGGTAACGTGACAAAGTTCCTTTTGGGCCAGCCATTAGGACATGTAAAAGGGGCTCCCAGGAAAGATAGAGAGTCACAAGGACTACTTAAGTACTTTCTTTCCTAGACAGAACCATCTCTTTTACGGTGTGGAAATGACAGTTCTTACTCAGGTACTTTATTGCTTCATCACATTCTTAGATATACTTTACATAACCGAAGGTTTTCGAAAAAGCGAAAAAGTAACATTTTGCCATGCTTTGAAAACGTAAAGCAATTTAGTAATGTGACAAAGTTTCCTTTGGGCCAGTTGTCAGGACACGTAAAAGAAGGGGTACATCGGAAAGCCAAACGAAAGTTCATTTTCCAGTCTTTCCCTTGACATAACCTTATCTTTTACGTGTGGAGATCAACAGTTCTTACTTGGATACTTTATTGTTTCATCACATTCTTCGATGAACTTTACCGTAATCAAAATTTTTCGAAAAGAAAGCGTAAAATCCTATTTTACCTTTCTCGGTCGGAAAACCGATCCAAGAAATGTAAAAACTTACATTTCATAAGAACATATAAAGAAAGCTTTTAAATCTAATTTAAAACTTTCTCGGTCGGAAAACCGATCCAAGAAAATTCAGTTCTATTCGGTTTGGACCTAAGCTGCAAATCTAAGAATTTAAACTGATACTATGTATAAGTTATAACTTTTAGAAAATCAATTCAACGGGAAAGCCTTGCGCTCTGATACCACTGTTGGGTTTTGAGGCTACCCAAAGCCATTAATTAGCTTTTAGGCTCAAGCTGCGGAAAGACCGTAGAACAAAAATTTCTAGGTCTAACTCAAGCCAAAAGGATTGAAGTGGTATGTCGGATAATCTACCGAGAGTTACATACCTGTTCAATCCGTTTCTTAGATTAAAAGCCGTAAGTAAAACTTTACTCATTCAGATCATAGATTAAGTAGTATGTCGGATAATAACCGAGAGTTACATACCAGATTAATCCTGTATAGACCCAAAGTAGTAAAACCGTATTTACTTGTATTTTAATCAGTTTATAGATCTACTCCTTTGATTGATTTCTAAAAGATTAAATCTATTTAACAATTAAATAGATTAATATAACATTTATACCTTGTTTCCAAATTACAATTGGAATGCAGACCGAGCGAGAAGACCGGATCTGAGCAATGTCTTCTTTCGGAGCAATGACTTCTCTTGGAGCACCAAACATATGGTGCCTCTATAGGTTATCCACCAGGACTAACCAGAGAGCGGTTTATTTCTTTTGCCAGAAATACTGTAAACCGCGGTCTTACGTAAAAACACTATTCACGGGAAAAAGACAAAATAGCAAAATTCCCGACCGGCAGTTAGTCTGATTTTACTAAAAGGCAAAACAGAAATATTGCGACTTTCGGGAAAACACTATTCACCAAAATCCCGTAAACACTATTCAACAACTCGAAAGATAATACGTAACTGTTACGTATAACTTTCGTTTAAACCGCAACACTATTTGGGAGAGAAAACGAGAAAGAGAACGATAACCGAGCCAATTCGAATCGAACTCAGACTTTTCGAACTTG
This sequence comes from Carex parvula, assembly GCA_025461045.1. Lineage (NCBI taxonomy): Eukaryota > Viridiplantae > Streptophyta > Magnoliopsida > Poales > Cyperaceae > Carex > Carex parvula. The sequence continues at coordinate 185,985 of JAJGRW010000790.1, forward strand.
TTTCAACTTATCAATTCTCTAACCCCTACCCCTCTATTTATAGGGTTAGAGAGGTGCTTGTAAGCTGCTTGCAGCAGAGGTGCTTATGTGGATAGGATTGATGACATGTCATGCGGATAAGGACGAATCTGAAAAGACCAGAATGCCCTCGCTCCGAACACAATTAATATCCGTATAATTATTCTGAATAATTATATTTCTTGCGGTTGTTGATTTCGGTAATTTATACAACGTGTCCTGCACGTTTATAAACTAACCGGTTAACTTTTATACAACGTGTCATACACGTTTATAAATTAACCAATGTTTTTGCTTGTCATTTTACATGACATTTATAATATAATTATATCAAGTATAATTAATTATAAACCATCTTATTATTGATCATAATCAATTTATAATCAATCAATAAGATTCTCCGATTAACTCCTATTGGTGTGACCCGATAGGATCTGTGTTATGTTGGTAAATAGAATTAAAACCGTTTTAACTTCTATAATCATGAGAGGCATCTGGCAAAACGCATCATGACCATCCAATTACACAGATGATGATGTACAGTACAATATCACGATCCAGTAAACTATTTTACTTGTGTTTAATTCTTTTGTCTCATAGCTGTCAGATTAATTTCAAGGTAGGTTTGTGTCATCCTTGTAAATTAATCTTTTCTTGATCTTGAGCAGATTATCAAATATGATTACTCTTGTATTCAAACTGCTAGCAGATATTCTTACTCTATCAAGGGGCCCAGTGACACTATAACTCGTATAATAAATACGAGAGACAATAGTACTTTTGGTAGACCATCACTACCTCAGCTAAGTTATGTATACCGAAGAGCTACCGTTATAGCTACTTTTTACAGATAGCGTTAGGTAACAATCACACATACACATCTCTTAGTTAGGAAAGATGAATACCTCATACTGTAGAACTTAACACTGAATGAAAGCATTAATGACACAAACACAATTCCGTATAATGTTTCATTCGGGGTCTGTCAAATACCATGTTCCTAGAACATGGATCTATGTGATTAAAATGACAACTCAGTGTCTATGGTCTGTAAAACTTGACCATCTTTTAATCCACATACTAACCTTGTAGCGATAATTAGTGTTCCTGCTAATTACCTCGGTCAGTGACCTTTTAGAGTATTATCATCTATATTATGAAGTTTCACAATTCCAGTCATTAACTCGAAATGATTCATAAATTCAATAATACTCAAGGAAACAAAATGACATTTAATCATTCAATTCATGAACAAAACTTTATATAATTAAATTATCGTATTATTGACTTCTAGATTATTACTTACTAACACGTTAACCTTTAGAGCGCATACCTTTTCCCAATGACCAAGCAATTAATGCCCTTGCACGGTGCGTTTCCTTTCCAAAGCAAGTTTCTCCGCAATCTGTCGACATGCTTTATTATCCCCGTTGGCAGTCGGAGTGCCTGCATGTAGTGGATAGGCATTGCTGAGAGTACCGATTTTACCAATGTGATTCTTCCCCCATATGATAGGAGATTTGAGGTCCACCCCTCCATTCTGTCTTTGACCGCTTCCAACATGGGTTGGAAGTCCATCTTCCTCGGCTTATTAATCGTTAGCGGGAGGCCCAAGTACTTGAGTGGTAGCTGTGCCGGTGGGGAAGATAGGATAGCCTGGATTATCCTGACTTACTCTAATGGCACCGCCACAGGCACGAAGGTGCTCTTGTTACGGTTAAGTCTGAGGCCCGTCAGCTCAGAGTAGATCTGGAGGACCTTTGTGATGATTTTGAGGGTTGTTGGATGGGCCTCTGATATGATTATGGTGTCGTCGGCATATTGGATTGGTTCCGGCTGCAGGTATGTTTGTTGAGGCGTCTATATCCTAGCGTTTAGGAGGAATCTGTTAAGAGAGTCTGCCACGAGTATGAATAGCATGGGTGATAACGGGTCACCCTGTCTGAGTCCCCTTTTATGCTTGAAGTAGGCAGTCTGCGTACCATTAACTCTAACTGAGGAGGACGAGGAGCGTAGGGTGGCCAGGACGGAGGTGGTCCAGCGCGGCGGGAATCCCCGCTCGATTAGGAGGTTAACGAGGAAGCACCAGTCCACCGTGTCGAAAGCTTTCTTAAAGTCAACCTGGTACAGAACCGCTGGTATTTTCCTTTTGTGACAGAAGGATAGGAACTCCCTTGCCGCCAAAAAAGATTCCATCAATGATCTCCCTTTGACAAAAACCGTTTGATTCCTTGTTACCAAGCTCGGAAGGTGATGTTGGAGTCTTGGTCTGAAATCTGAAACAGTTTCGGGGTTTGACTTCTTTGAGATTAGTGTAATTGTCGCTCTGTTGAGGTAGCCCGTGTTGATAGCTTGGTTGAAGGTTGCCTTAATGAGGTCCATGAGGTCATATTTGATCGTTAGCCAGAAGGCTTGGAAAAATTCTGCCGGGAGACCATCTGGGCCACTGCCTTCCCTTTAGGGAGCTCATTTATTGCCCGGAGTGTTTCCTCCTCCATGATGACGTTGTCTAGCCCAATTAGGTCGGTTCGGAGATTCGGACCAATCTTATCAGTGAGGGTGAAGGGTGTTTGATTTAATGATCTCCGGCCTATTAGGTTTCGAAAGTGGTCGTGAAGGTATTATGGAAGCAGGGTAGGATCGATCGCATGGCCGCCTTCTGAATTGATGGAGGTTATTGAATTGGTATTTTTCCTCCCATTAGCTATAGCATGGAAAAACTTAGTATTTTTGTCCCCGAGTTTTAGCCACGTACAGTCCGATCTTTGCTTCCACTTTGCTTCCCTTTCTGCGGCAAGCTGAAAGATGTGTATTCTCAGTCGGATTCTGAGGCGGAATTCGACCGTATTAAGGTTGCGTCGTTCCTCTGCTCGGTCCAGTTGCCTTAAGATCCATTTAGAGATGTTTAGGTAGTTATCGGCCTTTTTGAATTTATCCTGAGCCCATGCTCAGAGCTCCTGCTGGACCGCATAAATCTTTTTTTGCATTCTCTTAACCGGGTCATGTATAGTAACTGAGTTCCAGGCGCGCATCACTACTTGGTTGATGTCCTCGTAACGGAGCCAAAAAGTTTCGAATCTGAATGGTCTCCTTACCGGATGTACGTGCGGCTTTAGCTGAAGTGAGATGGGTACATGGTCCAATGCCGTGGACGGCAGATCCCGCAAATTAAAAGACGCGCCCAGGTTGTTCCAGTGATAGGAGAGCAGGACACGGTCCAGTTTGGAAAAAGTCAGTCGTGGCCTTTTGTTGGACCATGTGTATGTGTGCCCCTGCAGGCATGCCTCAAACAAGCCCGCCTCCTCGATGAATGCATTGAAGTCCAGCATAGTCCCGAAGTTACGAACATTTGCGGTTGTGTCTTCGATGGATCGGATAAGGTTGAAGTCTCCCATCAGCAGCCATGGCAGGTCATTTTTGGATCTTATGATTCGCAACTCATCCAAAAATCTTCTTTTATTTCTATCCTCTTGCGGCCCATAAACACCTGTGCACATAAATATAAAATCTCTTTTTTGTAACACCACCGTAACCGTGTTAGTGAGTATGTAGGAGTCGAGAGAAGAAAATACTCTACTCCACGCAAGTAGTATACCTCCTCTCGATCCCTCGGCATCCAAAGTTATGAATTGATTAAATTTGGAAGGACAGACTTGTGGCAGTCCAAAAATAGAACAATTACATAGCTTTGTCTCCTGAAAACATATAATATCGGGCTTGTTTTCTAACACCACATTCTTAATCACAGGACATTTGGTATAATCGCCTAAACCACGAACATTCCAATTTAAAACTCGCATAGGAAAATTAAATGCATTCATCATGGGATAGTGTTACACAAAAAGCACTTTGCATTAAAGAAGTTAAACTAGTACAAAGCAAGTTGAAATTTAAGTATAACAATGTTAGAGGTCAATTTGTGTAATTGACTTGACAAAAGCTGGTTGATAGGAGATAATCTTAACGAAAAAAAAAAAAAAATCTGATTTGAAAACCATTTCAGTTACTAGCACCAGAACGTTGATCAATACTGATTATAACTTGAGCTTGCTTTGTTTATAGAAATCGTCAATACTCACATTATCAATTGAAAAGGATAACATATACTGCAAAGATCACAGTAACTTTGTGGAAAATGGCCATTTTTGGAAAAGGCAAAAAACTAAATATTACTATTGAAATACTTTTGTAAACAGAAAACACAAAATGGTATAACAAGTGATAGTTGGTCACTTTAACTCTTCCATTTGGTTCTTTTGCTCTTTCAAGTACTTGGTTGTGGCATCTGCGATGGTTGTGAGTAAATCAGTAGAGATGAGAGAAGCATTTACTTAGCATTTGTTTCATACTCTATGGTTGATCGAATTATCGAAGAATCATAATCACTGCCTTCTGGTATGATCTCGATTCGAACCAAGTAGGAGAGAAAACCTGCATCTAAAAAGCCCCCCCTTCCACACCTTTTGCCTCTTTTATATAGTTTTCGTTGTCTATCTTGATAAACTTGTTTTTATAGTAGTCCATTCCTATTCCTGGCCAAAATAGGAGCAGAAAAGCAGTATAGTGTGAAATATAAAGAGTTCCACTGGTAAATGGTAATGCTTACAACAAAAATTTACACAGAATTTGTGCGTGTCAATGACAAACTAATGACTAAATAAAACTAATGACTAAATAATCGATTTTTAGGTTTTAGTTAGTGTAATCATTGCAAATATTTGGACTAAAAGTTGAATCATAGAAACACATTAAAGACTTCAGGTAGCTAGTATCTTAATTGTAGATTAAAAAGCTTAAATGTATTAGTTCTTATCAATCTCAAAAAAACAATTGTAAAGAAAGAAAACCTTGCAAATTTGCTTTTCATGGAATTGACAACACAGAAAACGAACCAGGGGAAAAGGTGATGCAAAGAATGGTACCGACGCCACCATCTCCCTCCACCAATTTGACACTTTTGAATATATGGGGGAGGAGTTGCAGTATCAGTTGTCCAACCCGAAGCGCACCGTAAACCTGCCAGACTTCCTCAGCCGGTATACCTGTCTCATACTCGGTGGCAAAAATAGGCTGCCTTTCATTCTTCTTTTTTCTCGTTATCTTTTGTTAGCAATGGTAGAAATTAATTAAGGCTTTGAATTTCATCATGTGATGTGTGGTTATGCTGATTTGATTGTCTTCTTTCAGGTTTATCTTGAAGCTAGAAATATTTGGTGCTATATCACTATAGTTTGAAAATGAAGTGACGAGAGTAGATTAGATAAAAAAAAAATTGTAGATGGAAGAACCAGCCTAGAGTAGCATGGATGTTCATTGGATCCGGTTTATTTGGTTTTCAACCGAACAAACATATTTTGATTAAGTAGTTCAGTTTTTGGGTTTAAAGGTTTAGTTTGGTTGAATTTTTCAATTACTTCGGTTTTTTATATTTTGTTCGGTTTAATCTCTCTTATTTCGGTTCAATCAAATAAATTGAAATTTATTTGATATTTACTTGAATTTCTTCGGTTTTATATATTTACTTCAATTTAATATCTCTTATTTTGATTCAACTGATATATATCTATATTGGATTTTGCTAATATGCTACGCGTAGCATAGAGCCCCTCCATGCTACGGCTTAATTTTTGAGTTTTCAAAATCCTAACGGTCGATCTGAACCGTTCAACATGATCTCCATATGAATATGTACTTGCAAACCAAATTTTACATTTTTTAGAATTTTTTTACTATTTATTAAGCCACTTTGAAAATCGCTGATCCAATAGTCCAGAAAAGTTTACTGTTGTGTACAAATTAGTGTTTTTTCAAAGTGACTTAATAAATAGTAAAAAAATTCTAAAAAATGTAAAATTTGGTTTGCAAGTACATATTCATATGGAGATCATGTTGAACGGTTCGGATCGACCGTTAGGATTTTGAAAACTCAAAAATTGAGCCGTAGCACGGAGGCCTCTATGCTACGCGTAGCACCGTAGCACTGTCCATCTATATTTATTTATATGATTACTAATGTATTTGTGTATGTATTTAGTTTTAACCTTTTTGAAATTTAATATCTCTTATTTTGATTTAATCAAACAAATTGAATTATTTTTTTTGGTTAAGTTGTTATTTAGTTGACGAGTTTAACTCGGTTGGTTCGGTTAAATTTTTAAAAACCTAATGAAATTTAGTTTGTCTGTTTTAATTAGATTTTAACTTAATCTACAGTTTGAACACCCTTATCTAATAGAGTGGTAAAGGACAACAGTTTCCGTGGAAAAAATTATAGGTTCAAAATTCGAACTTTGATGTTTGAAATTTGAAAAGTTAAATCTTTCTCTAAGTCTGTTGGAGAAAAATTTTATTTATGATGGTATTAACGCTCCGCATCCTGTGAAATTCTGTAATTTCAAAGCGGACCCCACACCAACATTTTTTTAATAATAAAAAAATTTCATTAATTAAAACATGAAGTCGTCTGAATGTGGATATGTATCGAATTATTTTATTTTTGCCCCTGATTTTGTAGAAAATAATAATAATTTTCTCATTTTCGAAAAAAAAAGCAAAATTTTGTTTGAAATCTAAACGTGTTCGAAACTTTGGGCGCTATGATATGTTTGCAGTTCTGAATCCATGTTTATGCGAATTGCATACGTTCAAATTTCAGCATTATTTTATATTTTTCAACAATAACAATATATTTTTTTATTATTATAAAAAGAAAATATAAATATTCTTGGGTTTAAAAAGAAAGTTCACTACTAGAAATATTCTTGGGTTTCAAATGGATAAAAATAAAAATATTTTTTATTCAATTAAAAAAGTGATGTAGTAGATTTTATTTATATTAGTTTAGTTTTCTACAAAACTCTAGGTACAAGTAATACCGAACAGTAAACTGGCATAAAGCTTCAAGTCATTATTTAATTTAGAGAAATTTAGTTATATGTCTATCATAACTTCATCAATTAGATATTTACTCATCAAAACTTCAAATTTAATTATTTCTCCATTCAAACTCATTCAATTTATTTATATCCCCATTCAGTTTTTTAATTAATTAAAAACACTAATAAATTAATGCTGATAAAAACAAATAAAATGACAATTTTGGCTCTAACTTCAAATTAAATCTGCATTGGACTCCTCCTTTCCTTCTCTTCTTCCTTCCTGGTTCTCCTCCTTCCCCAAGTCACAATGAGAACACAAGCTAAAAAAAACAGAAAAAAGCACAAAAATCACACGCCACCTGTTTCGTCAGACCCTACTTTAAATGGTCTATATAATCAATGGTGTCTTGCCTTATCTCATCATTTCCAAACAAAAAGCAAAGACATTTAACATTTTCTCATGTAATATATGGCTCTGCTTCCCAATTTGGTTCTACCCACCGATTTGATTCAATTCTTTGTTTTTTTCTAAATTCAAAAGCCATAGTATTGCTAAGCACAGTTCAAGACCACTACCTCCCAACTGTTTTTGTGCCTTAAACAAGATTTCTCCCCTGAATTTGAAAGTTACACTAGGGTTTGAGAATTTAAACATTTCCAGTTCTCTTCATAATTAAACTTTATGGATTTCGATTAAGATTAACAACAAGCAGTCACAACTATGAGGGATTAACTAGCCGCTATGTTGTTCTAATTCGTGCATCTAAACTTCAAAATCAATCAAAGAGACAAACTTATGTCGTCGATTGATAAGAATCAAAACTGAAATCGTTTAAAACTTGGTGTTAAACTTGGTTCAATTTCTCTCAAAAATGTTTAAACATGGTGTTCAACTTGTAGCCTCTTTTTGGAATAATAGTTCAGGTTTCGTTGTTTTGAAGAATGTAATTCATATTTTGCAATGTTTGAAGTTCAGTTTCATATATGTTAATTTGAAGAAATAGTGAAGTAGAACTAGAGTGTTCTTAACTTGTGTATTTTGAATTTGTGAGTTTAAGATGCGCTTGTTTTGATTTAATGGTAACTTGTGTAATTCAAATTTTTTTGAAGGATAAGAGGAGGGTTATTGAGAAAAAAAAATAGCAAGAAATACATATTTCAGATTACTTTGTCAAATTTGAGTTGTCTTCTTTCTAATAATTATATTTTATTGATTTTGTCTTTTTTTTAGAGAGAACAAAATAACAACCATCATTTTCCACACTCATAAGAATAATTTGATTATGAAAATTTGTCAATTTTTGTGCATTTGCTTATCCTCAACTTAATTCCTATCCGTCATACTGTACCTAATTAAATATATGCAGTTTTTGGTGTTTTTTTTTTCTAACTAATTGCTGAATTTTGCTAATGATTAATATATATCATTTAAAATGAGGTATTCGATTAATAGATAATTGGATTTTAAAGCCTTTGGACCATTTGTACCAGTCGGTACCAACTGCGTATGTGGACTGGTACAGTATGGTGTGAAATCAGAAGACTCAGTGTGATTTTAATTTGTGATTTTGTAAGAGTATATATTTGAAAAAAGTTTATTTCTGATTCTATCATTTTAAAGAACATATCCTCTAGCAAGGATTATTTTTTTAATCATAAACCCATTAAGACAACCCATTAAATTTTCTAGTGATCTTTACTCTAAAATTTATCTGATTGGCTTCAAACAACAAATCTAAATCATTGAAACCGATCTACTTTACGAATGACACGTTTGCATGTAAATTTTATAAATTTTGAATTAATTTAGTATAAAGTCAAGCGATAATAAAAGAAAGTTTACGTGTTAATTGTAATATATTCATCTTTCATTATTTTTTTAACCGTTTGTGACCGAACCAACTTGAAAATTTATAATTTTTACATGTAGACACTTTACTCGTAAAGCATATCAGTTTCAATAATTTGAATTTATCATTTAAAACCAATTCAATAAATTTTAAAGTTAAGGTCATCAATAAACTTGGTGAGCTTAAGAACACAAAGTTCTACTCCAAAATAGTACCGGACACCTTATTTTTTTTTTTTTTGACATATGGTACAGTAACCACAATTTATATTCATTGATCCTTTATTACGTTCTTTCCTATTTATTTTGATTTTTTATTTTTATAATCCACTAAAGACTGTGATGAGAAAATATTGCTTTGAGAAAAAAAAGAACTGAGTAGATATATATATATATATATATATATATATATATATATATATAGAGAGAGAGAGAGCTGGGCTATGGTGAGTTGTGAAGTAAGATGTCATTTTTACTTCACGCTCATATTTTTATTTTGAAAATTCAAACAACCGATATGAACCGTTCAACATGTTCTCTATATTGAAATGTGTTTGGAGACCAAATTTTACATTTTTTGGAATTTTTTTACTATTTATTAAGCCACTTTGAAAATCGCTGATCCGGTGGTCCAGAAAATTTTACTGTTTTTTACTGTTCACAGTGGATAACGATTTCAAAGTGGCTTAATAAATAGTAAAAAAATTCCAAAAAATGTAAAATTTAGTCTCCAAGCACATTTCAATATTTAGAAAAAGTTGAACGGTTCGGATTGGTTGTTTGAATTTTCAAAATGAAAATATGGCGTGAAATAAAACGACGTTTTACTTCACAACTCACCATAGCCTATCTATATATATATATATATATATATATATATATATATATATATATATAGAGGAGGGTTCAAATGCCTCCATTTTTTGTGCCTCCACCATACCTCCATTTTGAAAAACTTTAATAACTCAAAATTTAAAACTTGAAAGTCAAAATAAAACCGTTGGATATGATCTACTTCATTTTATCTATGCGCTCATAAAAAATTATGACATTTCGATTTTGTTTTTATGTGAATCAATAAGTTCAAAAATCAACATTTAGAAATTATCCCAATTAGTACATTTTTTACAAGCTCTTGATGACAACCAAAACAAAATTGAAATGTCATAATTTTTTGCACGTGTATAGATAAAATAATGTAGATCATATTCAATGGTTTTATTTTGACTTTTAAGTTTTAAATTTTGAGTTATTAAAGTTTTTAAAGATGGAGACATGGTGGAGGCATGAAAAATAGAGGCATTTGAACCCTCCTCATATATATATATATATAATGCTAAGAGTTTTGCTATATTGTATTAATTTTAACAATTTTGACCGAATACTTGTGTTAATATATTAACAAAATTCTGTTGTTACAGCTGTACTTTGTCTATGAAAGACTCAAGTTCGATATTAACCATATAATTTTCAGTTAGATTAAAAAAAAACAGAGAGAGAGAGACTATACCCCATTCGTTTCATTGAGAAACTAGTGTTTGCTACCAGTGATTAACAATGGCGGAACTAGTAAATTTAAATTGAGAGAGCTAAATATAAAATGCATAATGTGCGGCAACTGCAATTTAAATTCGTTTCACAAATACAAAAGTAAAATTTTTAACTACTAACTTGCAAACACAATTTGTATTTTATGAGAGACTGAATTATAATTATATAGAAACTTAAAAATTAAAAATATATACATAATTAAAAAAATTAATTAATTATAAGTGAGTAACTTATTTCTAACTTGGTGGTAGGTCCGCTCCTGTTTATTGAAAGAAAAAGATGAAATAAACATGATCAACTAAACTTTTTAACTAATAATAATAATAAGATGACAAACAGATTTCTCTTGCCCCTTTATGTGCAATAAATGGGGACACCTAAACTCTTTCCTTTCCACGTACTCACCGGTTCACCGCTCTCTCTCTCATCTCTCATCTCTCAAATCTCCAACCATCCCCCGCTCAACTGCTTCTGCCTCCCCTCATTAATTATTTCTCAACCTTAAATTATTACTCCCATTCCTAATTTTTCTCTCCATCCCACCTGTTGCAAAAGTTACAAAACTTGTGTTCCCTTACGTCTTAAATAAATGTACATGTTCAGTTAGACATTAAATCTCTGTCGTATGCATGTATATTTAGTTATATGATTTTTCTCTTGAAACTTGAAATGCACACTTTGAAAGGTATAAATCGGATAAACCTTCAAATTTTTTTTGAGTGAAATCCGTAGGTTGTTCATTTTTTAGGTTGTGAACGTGTCAAGTTGTCAAGCCAACATGACTAAAAGAAAAAGAAAAAGAAGAAGAATTAATTGACTTGTTTCCTTTGAATGTCCTATATATGTGGTATCTGACACATGAGGTAAATTGAAGTGGAGCTAAATTAAAAGAATTCGGATTTATTTAGAAATATAGGATGTTTATTTTTAATTTCGTGCAAACTTACGATTCGTATCTAATTTAATAGGATCAGGTATCTAATTGTAGATATCAGTGCTTATTTATTTAACTGACTGAATGGATCAACATCAATTAATGGGTCCCTATTAATTCCCCAAAGAATTTTAGTTAGAAACATCAGATAGTAACAGGTGCATGCTTCTTTAGGGGATTTCTGCTAAAAATAAATATATATTTTTTTATATAGAAAGTTAGAAGTATGGTATTTCAAATTACATTATTTTTATTGTCCATCATTTAAGGACTCTCTATCCGGATTTTGAACTCTTTCCACACGGAGAATAGTGTTGTCTTTTATCACTAGAATAAAAATAGTTTTCTACTAAAATTATACTTACAAAATAAAAATATCCATGTTAATACGATTTTGATAAGTCAAATTTCAACATCACAATAATTTCTTAGAAATTAGAATTGAGGTTGAACATGACATTTTTGGATTTCATTAAAAAAATTGGAAGAATAATATTTTCTTAGTATTATCTTGGTGTGTATTAAACACTGACAATAAAATATGTCAAATGATGACCTTCCATCAAACCGATAAATGGTTCACATACGAAACAATAATAATAATAATAATAATAATGATAATAATATAAATATAGTATTGATCGAACTTGTGAGAGGGGCAGTACTATGGGTCATGTGGTTAACAAGGAATAAGCTTTGTGTTTAGGAGATTCATACTTCTTTTAGATCCATAAGATCTCAAATTTTTTCTTTAGCACAATTTTGGGTGAGATCCAAAGGAAGTGGTACTCTTCTTACATTATCCTTAGTTCTACCTACTGATGTGATGCAATTGCCTGTTTTCTTTGATAATTTTCTATTGCCGGAGGAGAGAGCAGCTGGAACAAGTGGTTTAGAGCATCAGAATGATGATGCTAGTTTACAGATAGTCCACTCAGCAGTTTCTGACATTTAGCTATATCTTGTCTATGTTGATAACTGATGTTTTATATTGCAAATTGTTTAGCTTTTCTTGTTTCATATTGTAGTAGGATATGTGATTGCATTTGATGTACTGGTTGATATATTTTGAGATATGGCAGACAAGTACCAGAGGTTTGGTACCACGTCTGTTAAAATTGTAGGTTTCGTTTTTTAATGAATTTGATGGTATATACCACTTTTATCAAATAAAAATAATAATAATAATAATAATAATAGTAATAATAATAATGATGATGATGATGATGATAATGATAATGATAATAATAAGAAGAAGGACAATAATAATAATTATCATAATCATAATCATAATCATATTCATATGCTTATTTTCACAGTTTTACATTCAATTAATATTGTTGAATATTGTAGTATCCGTTGGACTGACAAATACTAACAATCATTAATTAGATGCACACAATCATTTATATTCAATATTAAATTAATTTTACAAGAGAAGTTACTTTCCGATATATTGCTTCAATCAATTTTATTTTGAAATATATGCGGGGGCGTGTATGCATGTGTACAAATATTTGAACTTAGGAATATACCGAAATCCGGAAAATCTTATATCATACTGAAAATATAAATAATGGAATCACAATTCACACGGTACTTATAATTTTATTTTTATAAATCATATCACCGCTTAATTATAAGATCATGTACCTGAAATGGATGCAATTAGATTTTCTTTTTCTGTACGTCTTTCTATTCTACCAATACGTGTATACTTTTACCATATGTTAGACTTTAACCGTATTTAATTATATCAGATAGAGTTACCATATTTAATTTGTACCAATTGAGTACTAGCTACTACGGTTTAATTAAAAAAAAAATCACCTCAACCTCAACCTGAATTGAAAATCATATATACTTAATTTCTGATTTTGCATCTAATGATTGACCATAATGCTAACATAATGGTACGAGTTAACTAACAACTACATTACTGTGTATACAAGTTGCTAACAAAGTTATATAGTCAACCGTTTGTTTAGCCACACTAATTGCACCTCTCTTCACCTTTTTTTTTTTTTTTTTTCTTTTTTGCACCTCTCTTTCTCTCTCCATCACACTCTAGCATCAATGCCTTTCTCTCTCAGACTGTTTTTGGCCTTCACACATTAAGTAGCTCACTGAGCACTATTTAAAACCATCTGTACATGTACCCCTGAAACACTGATCTTGAGTAAACAATAATAAAACCCTAAATAAAAAACAAATACCAAAGGGAACAAATTAAGAGGATGAGCTTTGTAGTAGGCTCAGAGAAAAACCATGAAGACCCAAATGGAGCTGGTAAAAATGGAAGTGCAAATGACAACAGTAGCAAGAAAAAGACGCCCAAGGTGCCGTTCCTCAAGCTGTTTTCCTTCGCCGACAAATGGGACTATCTTCTGATGACAATAGGTTCGATTGGTGCGTGTGCGCACGGTGCCTCGGTTCCTGTCTTCTTCATATTTTTCGGCAAGCTCATAAACCTAATTGGAATTGCCTATCTCTTCCCCGCCTCGGTCTCTCACCGGGTAGCCAAGGTACAGGAACTTGGTAGAATTAATGTCTTGCCTAAATCAGTGTTCTTTTGTTCTTCAAGAAACTGATTTAAATTTACATATTAATTAGCATTGCAACAAGGCTGGTAATGACAACACCAAAATTAATGAAGGAACTATACAAGGAGCTAGGGGATATTTTCTCATAGTTTGTTAATAAACCATTTTACATACAAAAGATTGCCTTTAATTTTACAATATATTAATTAATTCTCTTAAACTTTTTCTTTTGATTATTTTAATTTTTGCAGTACTCACTGGATTTTGTCTATCTGAGTATCGTAATTTTGTTCTCCTCATGGACAGGTACGTTAAAAAAAAAAAAAATATAACAAGCTTAATTAGATTTACATATTAATTATTTGAAGATTAAACAAATTTGATTTTTTTTTTTCCCTTTTCATTGGGGAAACCTATATAGAGGTAGCATGCTGGATGTATACAGGAGAAAGACAAGCAGCAAAGATGCGACTTGCGTACCTGAGATCTATGCTTGATCAAGATATTAGTGTGTTTGACACAGAGGCATCAACAGGTGAGGTGATCAATGCAATCACCAGTGATATAATCATAGTTCAAGATGCCATCTCTGAAAAGGTATGCACATATATACACACACACATACATATTTTGTTAATTTTGGAAATTGCTTTGCTTTAATGAATTCTTTTTAATTTGTTTGGTTAAATATATATGTTCTGATATGAATCTACGTACTAGAGGGAAATTTATTTGAGGGAAATCTGGAATTAATTTTCTGAGTCAAATTGTTTTATATCACTAAAATTTATTTAATTCCATAAATTTTTGGTATATATGGAAACTTTGGAAATTTCGTTTTTCTTTTCAGAATTTTCGACCTAATGAAATTTCGAATTAATGTTTTTCACATATCTTAAATCGTATCTGATACTTCTAAAATTCTTGGAAAAACAAGGGTCTAGTCTATTATTATTTATTATAATTTAGAAAATTCATACTCCTAGAGCTTATTTATGGTATAACTTCTATATATGGAGTATATGTAATTAAGCTAGTCTCATTCTTTTCTAAACAACCCATGTTATGATTAAAGTAGGTACTAATAACCTAATAATTTCTTAATAATTTTATCTACTTGTTTAATAGATTAGATGTGAATAAATGGCTTACTTTGGAAGTTCCTTTTTGTGGGCATATAGCATTATTAATTAAAAATAAGTAAAAGGGGACAGGTAACTGGTAAGATAGTTGTTGGAAGCATTTATTGTATGAGGATTTTTTTTTTTTTTAAGTCTAGCAGAGACTGCTTGCTATATTTATTGTATGTGGATTATTGGGAAAATCCTACTAAAATTTAATAGTAGATACCTAGTTATCTCTTTTGGCTAACTTTCAAAATTTTAATTTATTTCCTTCCGAACTTTTTTCCTTGTGAAGTCATTCAAACTTTGGATAAAAAAAATTTGACAGAGCTCGTTTGAGTTCATACAACGCGCATAAGACAAAACAAAAAAAATATAACTGAATACTGATGCACTGCATGAAGTCAAATAAGCTCTGTCAATATCTTTACCCGAACCTCCGTACATCTCATGCCACTGTCATTCTCTTGCTTTTAAATAAACCTTATTTTTTCCTCTTTATTGATTAATTTATTTTAACAGCCGTTAAGTTTAGTGAAGGTATATCCAATAATAAAGTTTTGATGAGGAAATTTGAATAACAAAAGTTTTGATGGATATTATCTTAAAATTATTTAGAGCTATATAGTATATTTCAAAATTAAATTAAGCTGGATCTTGACAAATGGTTTCTGTTATATCTAGCTGTCATGATATATATATATATATATTGTTACTAGTCGTAAAATGATGGAATATTCCTTTAATTTTATGAAAAAGTTCCAGCAACAAGCCCTGACAAAAATTGCAAAAGAAAATTAAGAAAGGACGAAAATGAAGAAAGCCACATTGAATGGGCCCGCATGAATTAGTTCAGAATTGATCAACGGCTATTATATCCCAACCAATCTTACAACTTATGCTGCCAAGTATTAACTGTAGGTCCAGTGCACCGATTTAATTGGTCCTTATTTATTTATATCTTTTTCTTTCTACCCTACCTACCTACCTATCATCCTTTGTGTTTGCATTGAATATGATGCAGATTTAGTAGATCATAATACTTATTCTTGCTAACATGGTTAAGTTAATACTCTTCAAAATTAAAAAAGTACAGCAACCGTTAATCGTGCATTCTTTTCTTTTCTTTTTGAAAAAAAAAAGCAACAATGTAATTCCACAAGATTAGCAACACTTTACAGAAAGAAATGTGAAGTGGTTATTTCCTTAAAAATGTATACAATGTTTTAATGTTAATCCATATAAATTCTTCATAAATTTAATTTTATTATAATATTATTATATGTAATTAGTTTGGACCAAATGAGATATATATTAGGAACAATATGTTTTGAGTGAGGGTACTGTACTATGTATAACGCACTTTGGTCTGTATTACAGATTTTATTTTTTATTTTCAAAGTCTAAAATGTTGATCCTAACAATTCATCATGATCTCCATATAAAAATGTACTTCAAAATCAAATTTTATATTGTTGAGAATTATTATACTATTTTTTTAGATAGGTAAAACATCACTTTATCTAAAGATTCTAAACTAAAAGTAGTGATTTTCTACCTATCTAAAAAAATAGTAAAACATTCTAAAAAATATAAAATTTGATCTCCAAAATATATTTTTATATGAAGATCATAATGAACTGTTCGAGTCGACTATTTAGACATTGAAAGTAAAAATATGAATCCATAATACAGATCAAAGTGCGCTATGTGTAGTACCCTAGCTTCACCCAATATGTTTTTTTTCCTATATATTGTATACAGTTAGCATATTACCATTAGAGATGGATTTCATATTAAATGCAATTGCTGCTTCTGTGCTTCATATGCTACAGAGAATATTTATTAGCAAAATCTCCATATAGTACATACAATTCACAAGTTGTGACCACATTAAATCGAACAGTAATAAATAGTCATAAAGGAATCAAAAGGCTGTAGTTAAAGCTATATGTTGAGGCCCCACTTCTTTTATTTATTTTTTTCACCTCCATATTCAATACTTTTATTTATTTATTTTTGAGGAAAAATTATTTTTATTATTTCAAACAGGATTGTCAATGGCACTCTTTTATCCGTTTATCTAATCCGTACCATATCCGATAAAATAGGTACGGATAAGATTTTTTTTCGTAAACTTATCAGGTACAGGTATGAGTAAAGATTTTTTTGTTATCTAAATGGGTAAGGATACGGATAAAGCCTATTTCGTACCCGTTATCCGATCGGGTAATTCTAAAAAAAAATTATATATATTATATATATTAATAAGCATTGAAAAGAGTACTTTAATTGGTTTACTTGTGCTTAGCATGATCATAATTTTTTTTTCAATATAAGTATTATACATGTGTGAAATGAATGTATATGTTTTAATGTTTTATTTAATAAATACTAAAAATAATTATTATATTAGTATTATCCATTATTTACCCGCTACCATTTAGTTATTCGACAATCATAATGGGTAAGGATAGTGTACGAGTAAGATAATTTGTAGCGGGTAAGGATAGAATACGGCTAAAAAAAATTTGTAATGGATACGGTATGAAAATACTTTCGTCCGACCCTTACCGTACCCGTTGACACAGAATGGATCCCTGAAGTAACTCAAAGCAGTGGGACAGTCGGGATCAAAACTCAAAATTTAAGGTACCTTAGATGATATGAATTCCATGCACACATGCACACAGAAGCCGAGAAGATGATGTTCTTTGTTGAAGCCCGATAAGGATGTACATCAATTTCAGCTTTAGGGTTTTGGATTAAGGGTTTATGTGTGCATGAAATTCATATCACCTAAGGTACCTCAAATTGTGAGTTTGCATCCTGACTGTCCGATCTTCTTTGAGTTGCATCAGGGAATTCGGACTCTGTGTGCATGTGTGTGGAGTTTGGATGCCCCAGGTTACCTGAGGGTACAATTAGGAAATCCAGACCATTTTTTAACTTTGGCACAAATCTCAAAACTGACACCTAATTTCCAAAGAAGTTACTGTGTTTTATTCTCCGTTCCAAAAGTATTTTAAAATATTATTTTAAGGTTCTTAGGGGTAATTTTTTTTAAATGTATTTCTTCTAAAATACTTTAGATTTTATTCATAACATACAGAACTCATATGCTACAAATTAAACAAGATTAGATGTCTGATTAGAATATGCTACGGAGTAAACAAGAGTCTAACTAACTTAAAAAAAAAAAAAAATCAAGGACCTGTCCTATTAGTCGCACAAATTCCGGAATAATTTTCATTATTTTTTTTTTAAATGTGGAGTAAAATTTAACTTGCATATATACTTCATGAACCTCCAAAACCTAAAGTCTCTCCTGTAACTCATTACAACATGTAAAGCCTATTCCCAGATTCAGGCTGTTTCTTTACTATCATAGCAAAGAAGACATCACCAAATTTCCAGGAAAATGATATGGTTTTCCTTTCATAGTGTACCCAAAAGGAAACCTAATAATTACTCAGCATCTAAAAAGAAACCTTACAATTTCTCCTCTTCTTATAAACATGTTGCTGTTAGGCACATCAATTTATTTTTCACTATTTTTTTTTTTAAATTAGAGGCACATACACTACCCCCTTTAGTAAGAATTCCAAATCAAAGTAAAAAGCTAGAACAATAGAGCATTATAGTGCAACAGGCTGAGTGCCATCTATTAAGAACATAGGATGCTTCTAGTAGCACAAGAGCAATACATGTGTGGTTGCAAAGTTTGAAGAGCTAACATGCATTAAAGAAAATAAACCAATTATGTTCAAATTTAATTATAAGAGAATCTTACATTTGCAAGGTACAAAAGCCAATTAGCTTTTCCTATTTCAAGCAGAATAAACTGCATAAACAAAAAAAAAAAATATATTTAAATGTTTCAAAACTTTTATTGCCAATATTGCTGCATCTATATATGTTTACCAGTAATTGCACTTTGCAACACTAAAATGTGAAAAGGAAGAGTAGATATGCTCACATTTAAATCATATGCTACGAATTAGTAACATCATGCGAAATTCTTGAAACTAACCTCATTTTTTTACTATTAGATCTTCTTGGTAATAACACTATAGACTCTTAACAGATTTACAATAACAACTGTTATTTCCCTTCCCTTCTAGGTTGGAAACTTCATGCACTACATAAGCCGGTTTATAGTAGGATTTGCAATTGGATTTGCACGTGTCTGGCAGATCAGCTTGGTCACACTGTCAATCGTCCCACTTATTGCCATTGCTGGTGGCATATATGCTTATGTCACCATTGGGCTCATGGCACGTGTTCGCAAGTCTTATGTTAAAGCCGGAGAAATTGCTGAAGAGGTGCGTCTCTAGTTATTACCATTAACATATATGTTAATGGGTTCTCTGCAAATTAACCCTGCAATATCATGAATATTTGCAAACAACCACCCACATTTTGTCAAAATTGCAGTAATATTCTGATGATCAGTTGACCATCAGAACTGGTAAGTAGAAACCATCTCTGATATTTCACATTAGCCCTACATGTGTTTTGATCGGGGAGATGGCTGTTTAAAGATAGAATTGTCATATTTTGACGGGCATACTTTTCCTTTCACATTAATTTATACCCTTATTGAAGATAACAAAAAAAAAGTTACATTAACAAGAAAAATATGGTTTGATTGTTACTTTTAAAAGTTTAAAGCAAACCCTTGTGATAACTCTTCTCAAATCAAGATTTTAATTGCAAGTCAATTAAGACAGGTGATAGGGAATGTGCGTACAGTACAAGCATTTGTTGGGGAGGAGAAAGCAGTTCGGATGTACCGAGATGCATTGAAAAAAACATACAAGTATGGCAAAAAGGGAGGGCTGGCGAAAGGGCTTGGTCTTGGGTCAGTGCATTGCGTACTATTTTGTTCATGGGCATTGCTTGTCTGGTTCACGAGCATTGTGGTGCACAAAAATATATCGAATGGCGGGGAGTCTTTCACTACTATGCTGAATGTTGTCATTTCCGGATTGTAAGTTCTCTTTCTCTCTCAAACTTTAGATGAAATTTATTCTTGAAAGATAGAAAATAGTAGTAGATTAAAAATGAATCCAAAGAAACAAATGATGATAAAGAAAAGAGATGCCCCTGTTTTTAAAGATTAATACATAAGTAGAGGACCGGGAATGAGATGCTTGCCTTTAAATATAGAAAATATATATTGAAATGGAATTAGCCAGAGATTTGTGCACCATCTAGTTGTACTAACCTAAAAAATTCAAATGACAAAATAATAAAAGAAGAAAAAAATCATAAAACACAACTGCAGCAGCAACTGTTACAATACAAACAAAATTCTTAAATATGATAAAAAAAAGGATGTTAATATGATTCTTCTTCTTTAAAATCAATCAATCAATCAATTAACTTGTATTACCCTTTTATTTTGCTTTGAAGGTCTCTGGGTCTAGCAGCACCAAATATCTCGACATTCCTCCGTGCAAGAACTGCCGCGTACCCGATATTTAAGATGATAGAGAGAAACACTGTAAATAAGACAAGTGCCGAGTCAGGAAAGACACTGCCATCTGTTGAAGGCCGCATACAGTTCTCTGCAGTGAAGTTCAGCTACCCTTCTCGGCCTGATGTTCTCATCTTCAATGGGCTTAACCTTGAAATACCTGCCGGAAAGATCGTGGCATTAGTAGGGGGAAGTGGGTATGATATAAGCCTATTACTGTATAAAGAAAAACTTTTCTAGTATTACTGGTGAAACTAAAAAAAGCATGCCAAAAATTATCCTCTAGAATAAGTGTTTTAGGCTGATTCAATGGCATGGATATAAACCTTGTCCTACATACACTGGAAACTTGAAGGCAACCAAAAAAAAAAAAAAAAAGAGAGCAAGGCACTCAAAGGGAAAACCATAGCAAGGTCATTGATAATGCATTGGATACCAAAAAAAGAGAAGATAATTATTTTGGCTCCTTGTATGTTCAAGAATAATCTCTCATATTTTTCCAGTTGGACCAATAAGAATTAGGTTCATATCATCAGTTGCCTATGACATTATTAAAACAAACAAGAGAAGTAGGTCCAAATAAGTTCATTTTGTTCTAAACAGATCTGGGAAGAGCACTGTGGTATCACTAATCGAGCGGTTTTATGAGCCATTGGCGGGATCAATCTTGCTTGATGGGCACAATATAAAGGGGCTTGACATTAAGTGGCTCAGGAACCAGATCGGACTTGTCAACCAGGAGCCCGCACTCTTTGCAACCAGCATTCGTGAAAATATTTTGTATGGAAAGGATGATGCCACTATAAACGACATAAACCATGCTGCCAAGCTCTCCGAAGCAATCACCTTCATCAATCACTTGCCTGATCGGTATGAAACACAGGTATGAGCTTTTCAGAAATTGATCAGGGCTTGTTCCCAAAATATGATTGCTATGAGGTACACAAATTTGCTGCTGAAATTCATGTTGTGTGTACCGAATATTTTGAGCACAGCTTTAACAATTAGGTGCCTAAATCAGAGATTAATGGTCCCTAATATTTACTATCACAGGAATCTTAGTCTAGAGAATTTTCATATTTCCATTTCATACTGGATCCTGACTGTTAATAACTACAGAAGAATGCAAAAAATATAAACATGATAAAAATATAATAAGTCATAATGAACCTGTAATTTCACGCCACCATCTATCATTGATAATATGTTACCTATCATTTTGTTTCATAAAAAAAAAAAAAAAAAATCAAACAGAATGCATGCCTACTGCTTATAGCACAGAATTATGATAGGTAGGAGAACGTGGAATCCAGCTGTCGGGTGGTCAGAAGCAGCGGATCGCCATATCTCGAGCCATCCTTAAAAACCCTTCAATTCTCCTTCTAGATGAGGCAACAAGTGCACTTGATGCTGAGTCTGAGAAAAGCGTACAAGAGGCTCTCGACCGAGTGATGGTAGGCCGAACAACAGTCGTGATTGCCCACCGCTTATCAACAATAAGAAATGCAGATATGATTGCTGTGGTTCAAGAAGGTAGGATCGTGGAGACTGGGACCCACGATCAGCTTATGGCAACACCTGGGAGCGCATATGCATCCCTTGTACAGATGCAAGAGGCCGCAAAACTGAAGCAGCGGCCATCGCTCTCTGAGAGTGCCAGCATACGACATCAAAGGTATGCCTCATGTTTAAAAATAAGCATGCCTGTATGATGCAAAGTCCATAGTAGAAACTCGACATCATCTCGCGGTGGTTGCCAAGCTGTTACTTTTATTTCTTTGTTTATTTACGTTCACTCTCTGTTACGTTTCTATGTTCACATTAGGTGGTTCAGAACAGATGCAGCTTCCAAGCACTAAGGAGTGCTGAAGCTGATCTGGCCATTCCACTATATATCTGTTTTCGTTGTAGCTATGTTCCCTTTCTCTTTTGTTTTGTGGATGTTTTTGAGGGTAAATACAGGGAGAGGGACATGACACTTTTGGTACCAGCCAGTACAACTGTACAAGGGAGGTTAGGAGTATGTGCAGATCATAATTTTGTGTAGTGCCCGAGGACAACCACTGACCAATTTAAACTCTTAATTTTACGGTTTCATTTTCAATGGAATCTGTAACCTTGAGATTATTTCTTTGAAAAAAAAAAGGACTAAATATCCATGTTGTCTAACTCACTGCAAAAAGGAAAATCACTATATCTCCATGTTTTCTAAAAGCAGATATGATTAAGAAAATAAATAAAGAATGACTGCAATGCTCTTATTTCAATAATACAGTCACCACAGTAACTTCTTTGAACCCACGATAGAATATTGTGTAAATTGTGTAAGATCATTCCTTAACTATTAAAAACATAATTAGGATCTTTTGTATTTGAAATTTGAAGCATAACTGGTTTTTTATTTAATAAAGCCTTCATTAAAACCTTTAATTGATCCTTTTTCGCAACTTCAATTCTTGACTTCTTATTTATTTTTTGTCCAATAGTTCGAAGTATTCAAGGGAGCTATCAGGCCGGAGCTTGGGAGGTAGTTTTCGGTCAGACAAGGACTCAATCAGCCGGTTCGCCGAGCCTGGCTACGACACATCCAGGCCTCGACCTGTATCTATGAGAAAATTATACGGGATGGTACGCCCTGACTGGATGTACGGCATGGTTGGTACGCTTAGCTCATTCGTGACCGGAGCTCAAATGCCACTCTTCGCACTTGGTGTTACGCAAGCACTTGTATCATACTACATGGGCTGGGAGGAGACGCAGAGGGAGGTGAAAAGGATAGCGTTCCTCTTCTTGGGTGGTGCAGTGTTGACTGTTATATTTCATGTGTTGGTGCACCTTAACTTTGGTATCGTGGGAGAGAGGCTGACTCTTAGGGTCAGAGAGAGGATGTTTGCGGGTAGGTTGCATTTCAACTCTCTCTCTCTCTCTCTTGCTCGTAGGAGAGAATTCAATTTTCTGATTTGTTTCCTAAGATACAGTTTCATTATGATTCAAACACAAGTTCACTGCTAGACTTAGTTTAATTCAATCATGCCACTGACTAGTACAGCAAAGTACTACTCCACCAAAATAATTAAAGTAGGTTAACTATTTTTTAAATTTCTTCTTAATTTGTAGCCATCCTGAAGAACGAGATAGGGTGGTTCGATGAAGCGAACCACGCGAGCTCAATGCTTTCATCTCAGCTAGAGACAGATGCAACATTGCTTCGAACAATAATCGTTGACCGGGCAACAATTCTGCTGCAAAATGTTGGCATGATCGTCACATCTCTTGTCATTGCCTTCATCCTCAACTGGCGTATCACCCTTGTTGTCATTGCCACCTACCCACTCATGGTCAGCGGTCACATCAGTGAGGTACTTCCATTCAAGTTTTATCACTCTTAATTTGATTTTCTTATGTTTTCTTTTTTGTGTTCATTTTTTGCAAATTACCCCTAGCAAGTTATTTTACTGTCAAAACTTTTTATGTAACTGCAATTAGCACCAACACAGAACAGTATAAAGCAAGCACCAAATAAAGCACAAATTACTGACATGCCTTATTGAATTTGAATAAAAAATCATTCAACTTCACAGACAGTTCATACAAATATAATACGGACAACTAGATTCGCATAGGTGTTAATTTTAAATATGTGAACTAGTGTCTGTGGTGCTTGCATTTTAAGGGATAATGCCAAGATTATATCTGTGATGCCACACTTTCTATATATTAACGGATAATTCGGAGCTTTCTGGCGCTGTTTTTATCTTGCTGCGACCAAAGACATGAAGTTCAGAGGGGTACAGGGGTCTTAAGGGTTATGAACTTATGATCCAATTTTGTTTTATCTGATGTTGTTTATTTGCTTGTAAAAATGATATATTTCTGTTGAAATGGAAACTGGTGGTACGTTTGTAATACTTTTGTTCAAAAAAGTGTGTGTGGTGCTTAGCTCTTATCTGGATTTTAGGATTTTACAAAATTTGCACCAAATCGAAATTAAATTTCTACCAGTACTAACAACCTTCTAAATAAATCATCAAACAGAAACTATTCATGAAAGGATATGGAGTGGACATGGGAAAGACATACCTCAAGGCAAACATGCTGGCAGCTGAAGCTGTAAGCAACATTAGAACAGTGGCTGCATTTTGTTCTGAGGAGAAAGTGATAAAAATGTATGCCGATGAATTGAGGGAACCGGCCAAACGCTCTTTTCGTCGAGGCCAGGCTGCAGGAATATTCTATGGTGTCTCCCAATTCTTTCTCTTCTCGTGTTATGGCCTCGCTCTATGGTAAGGCCAAGAGTTCAGAATTTAAACGGAATGATTTGTGGTATTGGAAAACTGTAGTACCAGCCTGCCTAGCCTGCCTAATTGGTACAAACCAATACTGTCTAGAGAGCTGGTACATAATAGTACTGTTCTGCTACCGAATACTGAAGCCAGACATTAGAACCTTGGGTAAGATACAGAGAAAGAGAGAGAAAAAATGAACATAAAGTTAATGTGATTGGAATCATTACATCAAACACGTTATGTGCGCAACAGGTACGGCTCTGTTCTGATGGGGAAAGGAGAAGCAAGCTTCAAATCAATCATGAAATCCTTCATGGTTCTGATTGTAACTGCGCTTGCCATGGGAGAAACCCTGGCACTGGCACCTGACATCATAAAAGGCAACCAGATGGCAGCCTCAGTCTTTGAAGTGCTCGACAGAAAGACCGAGGTGTTAGCTGACAGTGGAGAGGAGGTGAGCAAAGTTGATGGGGTTATTGAATTGAGAGGGGTGGAGTTCAGATACCCGGCCCGGCCAGAGGTGGTAATTTTCAAAGACTTTAATTTGAAGATGAAGGCTGGGAAGAGCATGGCACTGGTGGGTATGAGCGGGTCTGGAAAGAGTACTGTTCTGGCGTTGATTCTGAGATTTTATGATCCCCTTTCTGGCAAGGTTATGGTTGACGGTATGTTCTGCTTGAACCGTTTTACACTTGGAACTCTCCATAAATTGTTATTCATATCACCTATAAGGTAACATAATATTTCTATTTAGATTTGGACCGTCCGATCATAATCTGCACAAATATTAAAGAGGACTCTTGGGCCAGATTGACCTGGACTTTGATCGGATGGTCCGGATATTAACAGAAATATTATGTTACCTCAGAGAATATGGACTTCATATATTGTGCTAATTTGCTCAAATAATCTTCCTCATCCTTTTCCCTCATAATTTCCAAAATTAGCGGGATTTAAATTGAAAATTAAATATTTTTTAAAATAGAAACAATAAAAGCAGAGAGAGAGAGAGGGGGTTAAGGTTTAAAAATAATTCAAGTTCTGCCATTTTGAAATCAAATGCTTCTTAAGGGTATTTTCAGGCTTATTTAGGGTATTTTCAGGCTTATTTAGGGTATTTGGATATTTTACAGATTTTGAAGGTCTACTTGTGAAAAATTTAAATAGACCTGGTTTGGAAACAAGAAGTAAAATTTTGTACACAATTCTGCCCCCTCTTATGTTATATTGTGTTAAGTATTGTATCACCCTTAATCCCTTATGTTATGTAACTTTTAAATAAATAGCTTCAATTTCATTTCTGAAATTATTGTAAATCCTTTGTTCCAGGCAAGGATATTAAGAAGCTAAAACTCAAATCATTAAGAAGACACATTGGCCTAGTACAGCAAGAACCTGCGCTCTTCGCAACCACAATATACGAGAACATTATCTATGGCAAGGATGGTTCTACTGAAGCCGAGGTTGTTGAGGCGGCGAAACTCGCAAATGCACACTCCTTCATCAGTGCATTGCCAGAGGGCTACAACACAAAAGTTGGTGAGCGCGGGGTCCAGCTGTCAGGTGGTCAGAAGCAACGCATAGCCATCGCACGTGCAATTATCAAAAATCCTGCTATTTTGCTGTTGGATGAGGCGACAAGTGCGTTGGATGTGGAATCAGAGAGGGTGGTACAACAAGCTCTTGATAGGGTCATGAAGAACCGTACCACTGTCGTAGTGGCGCACCGGCTTTCGACTATTAAAAATGCTGATGTTATATCAGTGCTTCAGGATGGGAAGATCATTGATCAAGGCAGTCATGAAAGTTTAGTTGAGATGAAAAATGGAGCTTATTATAAACTTATTAATTTACAACAACAGCAGCAACAACGACCATAAACCAAGTAATTGTAAGTTCAGATTTGGAACCAATTTGTTAGCTCTTTTTCGGATCACATAACGGAAACGGGCTTGTTTGATTGATGGTTTATAAGTGTGTGAAGGGAGATATAGGTTTTATTTCGGCCATAATTTGTTTTTGGTTTTTTTTTTTTGTGAACTTGTTAAAATTATTGTTTTAGTTGGTGAGTATAAAGAAACCATTAAAGGATATATTCTTGCACTAGTGTACATTGATGAAATTAGTTTCAGTTGCATATTATTTGGAATCTGTTTATTTCAATTGAAGCATTATGACCCTTTATGTTTGAATATATTGTCTGATAGTGCACACGTAAGGCTAGGGGTGAAAACGGTATGGATAATACCCGATCCTTATTCGAAAAATTAAATATGGATATCCGATATCCGAATATCCGTATGGATATGGATACTGATATGGTTTTATGTTTCAATTATTCGTATCCGAATAGTAAATATATATCATATTTTAATATATATTATAAAAGAATATTATTATTCACTATTAAAATGTGATAAATATTATGAACTTTGATATTTTTTAACATTATTTTAATAAATATCCGATCCGATTCATATCCATATATGTATCTAATTAATATCCAATCCGTATCCTATCTGGAAAATTAAAATGAAAAAAAAAAAAAATATATATATATATATATAGAGAGAGAGCGCGATAGACTATGGTGAGTTGTGAAGTAAAACGTCGTTTTACTTCACGCCATATTTTTATTTTGAAAATTCAAACAACCGATCTGAACTGCTCAACATGTTCTCTATATTGAAATGTGCTTGGAAACTAAACTTTACATTTTTTGGAACTTTTTTACTATTTATTAAGCCACTTTGAAATCGCTGATCCACTGTGAACAGTAAAATACAGTAAATTTTTTGGGCCACTAGATCAGCGATTTTCAAAGTGGCTTAATAAATAGTAAAAAAATTCCAAAAAATGTAAAATTTAGTCTCCAAGCACATTTTAATATTTAGAACATGTTGAACGGTTCGGATCGGTTGTTTGGATTTTCAAAATAAAAAATATGACCGGAAGTAAACCCCCCATTTACTTTGCAAAGCACAATAGCCCATCTCTCTCTCTCTCTCTCTCTCTCTATATATATATATATATATGGAGAGGAGGGTTCAAATGCCTCCATTTTTTGTGTCTCCATCATGCCTCCATTTTTAAAAACTTTAATAACTCAAAATTTAAAACTTAAAAGTCAAAATAAATCCGTTGGATATGATCTGCATCATTTTATCTATGTGCTCATAAAAATTATGACATTTTGAATTTATTTTTATGTGAATCAATAAGTTGAAAAATCAACGTCTAGAAATTATCCACATTAGTACGTTTTTTACGAGCTCTTGATGACAACCAAAACAAAATTAAAATGTCATAATTTTTTACACGTGTATAGATAAAATGATGTAGATCATATCCAACGGTTTTATTTTGACTTTTTAGTTTTTAAATTTTGAGTTATTAAAGTTTTTAAAAATGAAAACATAGTGGAGACATGAAAAATAGAGGCATTTGAACCCTCCTCATATATGGATATGATTTTACCACTATCCGCTCGCTCCGTTTTCACCCCTACGTAAGGCACTTTTGTTCTTCTTATAAATCTCACCTTTAAAAGCTGATGGCCGTGATTTTTATTTTTACCCAAAAAAAAAATATTTTAATATAAATAACCACGTTTTTAAAAGAATTTTATTTCTACCCAAACCGCATATATTATTTGCGGTTTGAATTAACAATTCAAACCGCACAGAATATATGCGGCTAGAATTGTAATTCAAACCGCACAGAATATATGCGGCTAGAATTGTAATTCAAACCGCACAGAATATATGCGGCTTGAATTGTTAATTCAAACCGCAAATAATATATGCGGCTTGAATTGTTAATTCAAACCGCAAATAATATATGCGGCTTGAATTAACAAGAATTTAATTAAGCAGGGAAACAAGCAACTGGAAACCTTGGTTATGAGGCCTATAAAAACCCAAGAAGAGCAAACCTCCAATGCAACAAATTACAACAACTCTAAAAGAAAACCACAGAGAAACAAAACACCATGGCACTCAAACAAGTAAGTTCCTCAACCGGTGACATGACCATTGAAGAATTCAAGGAGTGGCTAAAGCAACTCGACACAAATAAAGACGGCCAGTTAAGCCGACAGGAGCTGCGGCAAGCACTACGCAAGAGAGGTGTTGGTAGGATCACTGCTTTTAGGAGCATCCGTCGGGCCGACAAAAACCGAAACGGGGTTATTGATGAAACCGAAATAGAGAACCTTATTGCTCTTGCTCAAAAAAATCTTGGTATACGGGTTTGGTCTTGATTATTAGATTTTATGTTTACCAGGTTACTTTAAGCTGCTGTATCTCGTACAGATGCTGTTTTTGTTTTCTTTTGGAAGATAATTGTGCTACTTTTCAAGTACATGTGTTGTTCCAAATCTATGAATACTTTTACGTACATCATGCTTCTTCATGTTGTTTTTCATCGTTTCCAACAATGACTTCAAGGGGAGGAGAAATAATAATTTGTGCAGCTATAGCAATTAAAATCAGATCTCAACAAAGATTTTATGAGAGGAAGAAAGACAAAGGGAGGAAACACTACTACCTTTGAAAATAATATTGCAAACTCTTTCAATTAACTGGTTCATATGAATGCTAATCAAATAGGCCTTTAATAAAGTGAATTATCAGTTTTACTACAGATCATGAGAACTTTGTCGGGTTCAAGCGCTCAAGTCAAGTGACATATATAGGTAATGCGCAAGGTAGAATAATATTGTAGTCGGGTTGAATATTAATTGACTGGTTAACATTTAAAGTCTAGCTTGTTCCAGCCAAACACATATCTCAAAGTTGAGATTTATGAAATCAAATGACATCAAAAGCTAATTAAGGTCAGGGTCAGGGAATGTGACTCTCTCTAGTTGAATAATCTAATATCATTAATTTATTCTACTCTAAATAATAATATCCCTACCTCCTACCTGACAAGTTGATAACATTAACACTTAACAGCTGCGGCAGCACAGGCTAGGGCTTGCCGCAGCTCCTGTCGGCTTGCCGCAGTGCTTGCCGCAGCTCTCTTGCGTAGTGCTTGCCGCAGCTCCTGTCGGCTTAACTGGCCGACTTTATTTGTGTCGAGTTGCTTTAGCCACTCCTTGAATTCTTCAATGGTCATGTCACCGGTTGAGGAACTTACTTGTTTGAGTGCCATGGTGTTTTGTTTCTCTGTGGTTTTCTTTTAGAGTTGTTGTAATTTGTTGCATTGGAGGTTTGCTCTTCTTGGATTTTTATAGGTCTCATAACCAAGGTTCCCAGTTGCTTGTTTCCCTGCTTAATTAAATTCTTGTTAATTCAAGCCGCATATATTATTTGCGGTTTGAATTAACAATTCAAGCCGCATATATTCTGTGCGGTTTGAATTACAATTCAAGCCGCATATATTCTCTGCGGTTTGAATTGTTAATTCAAACCGCAAATAATATATGCGGTTTGGGTAGAAATAAAATTCTTTTAAAAACGTGATTATTTATATTAAATTTTTTTTTTTGGGTAAAAATAAAAATCACGGGCCTGCCCAAGAGACCTGTGAATAATGTTTTTGAGGAATGTTGATTTTCAAATTGAAATGGCTGGTTTCTTATTCTCTTTTCTTCTTACAATTGTTGCCAAAAACCCAAATTATAAATAGCGTCGCATTGTTCATTTGGTACTCGTCCATTACTAAAAGCCTAGTAGGCCCAGTTGGTCAAATTATTTCAAAGTACTATTTTTTTAAGCTAATCCTGTTTGTCATTGGTAGAGTGGAAAAAACGTGTCATGCCGTGCCGTACCGTGATTAACACGCCGTGACTTTGGTCTCGTGCTATGCTGTGACTAAGTTAATTTTTCACATGTCGTATCGTGCCGTGATCAAAATATCAAGGGTAGTCACGGCACGTGAATGGTCACGCCATGTGCATTGGGAGACCAAAGAGAACCAGGGGTAGGCAAGTGCCTACCCCTAGATTCAATTTTTTTTAAATCCAATGGTATTTACCCCTGGATCGAAATAATGTCTATCACTGGATTTAATTCCCGGCCCAATAGAAGAAGATTACACGGAGAAGAAAGTTAGCTCAGACTGATTCACATAAAAGAAAGACAGAAAGAAAGAAAGAAAGAGGTGCGGTCCGATTCGCTACTCCACTAAGAAGTATTGTTGATTCGCCAAGAGAAAAAAGACGTTCGCTATTAGAGATCTAAATATGTACCGTGTCATGTTTTGATCGAGTCAGATTTATATGTGTCGTGTCGTGCCATAACAAAATTTGGAATGATGGTCAGGACACGTGAATGGTCACAACAGAAAACGTTAGTCACGCTGTGACCGGTCACGTTTAACTATTTTTTTCATATTTAGTTATTTTATTCAAGATTCACCATTCAATCAAGATCTAACGGTCCTAATTACACGCAACTCATGTGACCGTGTATCGTGTCATGACCAAATCTTTCGCTTGACGTGACGTGTCGTACCAAATTTTTGAAAGATGGTCACGTCACATGAATGGTCACGACACGGGGCACACGAGTCACGACACGTAACCGACACACGTGCCGTGTCATGCCATGACAGAACGGTGTCGTACCGTAACTTTTTTAGATTCCTATCCGCTACTCTGCTCCGATTCGTCAGGAAAAAAAATTGTACTCTTGTCAATGTTTTGTGCCTACCCCTGATCGAAATCCTGGATCCGCCCCTGGCCACGTGAGTCACGCCGTGTCCAAACGTGCCGTGACCAAACGTCGCGTGACTCGCATGACCATTTTATCATAATTTAAGTTAGTTTATTCAAGATTCATCATTTGGTCAAGATCTAACGGTCATAATTACACGTGACTCGCGTGACCACGTACCATGTCGTGCTGTGATTAGATCTTTTGCGTGATGTGACGTGCCGTGCCAAATTTTCAAAAGATAGTCACGGCACGTGAATGATCACGGCACGTAAACGACACGCGTGTCGTGCCTTTCTGTACCGTAACTATACCATTTTGTATCGTAACCGTACCATTCTGTGACGGAACCGGCGCCGTGTCATTTTATCCACTCTAGTCATTGAATATTCTCCAAGCCGCCTGGGCCTACCAATGTCTGGCACGTGGAAGGCAAAGGGTTGGAATATTGCTAAAGGTATCTTTGAGCCATTCTCAGAATCTCAGTTGTCTTAACTCTCTCTAACATGCCACAGGGTAACAAACAATTGCAATTGCATGTTCAATCGATTTTTTAAATTTTTTTAACCCAAATTTGCCAATTTGACTTAAGTTGAGCCCGGTCAAGAGCCTTCTCATGTATTGATCAAATTACATCGTTTTAGCCGGAGTAAGCTACTCAATCAGCATCTTTAATTTATGCACCACGACTCTTCTTATTGCATCAGAATTTGAACTTGGGGGTGTCAATGGGTACGATATAGATAGGGTAGAAATATTTTCATACTCATACTTACTAAAAATGAATCTTATTTATTAAAAATGAATCTTATGTACTCTATTCTTACTCGTTATCATTAGCGGTAACGAAACGGTAGCGGATGAATAACAAATAATACTAATATAATAATTAGTTTTATCATATTTTATAAATAGAACATCAAAACTCATTCATTTCAAACATATACAATCACATTACTAATAAATAAATAAATAAAACAAATTGTAATCAATTCCAACTAATTAAATTGTTTCTTTTATAAATCAATTGAATTCCAAACACGAATATCTCTTCGAACAAATTCAATTATTTAACTAAATAACAAAACATGCAAATAAAAGTAATATGTTTAATATTTTTCTTATAGCTAAAATATATATCAAATAACAAAAGTACATAACTAATTATTGCTCAAGCATTATTGTATGAAATATCACGTAAATAAATTTCAACATCACTAATTATTGCTCAAACATTATCTTATAATTATATTTTGTATAATTACCTTATAGGGTAACGGGTACGAGATAGCCTTTACCCATAACCTTACCCGTTTATCTAACAAAAAAAATCCTTACCCATATATCTAATAAGTTAACGAAAAACAACGTTACTCATACCTGTCTTATCGAATACAATACGAGTAGGGTAAACGGTTGAAAGGGTATCATTGACACCCTATTTGACCTATGTGATCAATTTTAGAAATTAAAAAAAGAATATCTAAAAGGATTTGCAATACATGAATACAAAAATTTTTGCATCTACATTTGCTTAATCCTACTTCGATTGCAATTTTTTATTGCTTTAGCTTATAAAGAGCAGTCATATCCCTCTAGACTTATAATCTTAATTGATATGAATTTCAATATTAAATTTCTAACTAATGCCGCAAAAGTACTTTGTATACAAAAAATACTTTATATACAAAAGTCACGTCACAGTTAATGATGATATTTTATTTTTCAATATTCAAATTCTAGAAAGGACTGTTGGATTTGATTTCTCAATATTAGAATATTTTCTTAAAACTAATGCATCACCTTTGGTTTATCTGGGAGCAATGTAGGAATTATAATTAAAGTTTTAGAACATGAATAGTGCATTAATTTTCATTTAGGTATTAGTTTAGACTTTGTACTAGATTCTGGGCTAGGATTTGGAGCTTTGGTTGTGAGTAAAGCTTATCAATAACTCAATATATTTGAATGAAACTTGAGAAAATCGGATACTATTCTTTAAAATTTAATCTTTTAACTACGAATGCAAGTGTATTTAAAAAAGTTTTTTTATTGTAATATAATTGTTTATCAATATTTATTTGAATTGGTTTTCTCAAATATTTCAAGCACAATTAATTTGTAGCTTAAATTATTCAAAGTAAAATATTGAGTTGAATGTACATTCTATTGCAATTTGAGAAAGATAAGAGTTCTTTCAATCAAAAAGGTTTAGCGAATTACTTTTTGTAAAGGAGAATATTGAGAAAACAAAATTGAATTTTACATTTATATATTGTAAATGTCACTTATATTGCATGAATTTGGTGATTGCTACAACTTTGATTACTCCCCTGAACATGCTTTCCTCATTTCTTCAGAAACAAATGTTCACACAAGTTAGCAAGACAGTTAATTAGATGATTCATGCAAAATGTAGAAAATTGAGAACTGCTCGTTTTTGCTCCATTATAATATATATATATATATATATAGAGAGAGAGAGAGAGAGAGAGATGGGCTATTGTACTTCGCGAAGTAAAACCTCCGTTTACTTCGGGCCATATTTTGTCATTTTGAAAATCCAAACAACCGATCCGAACCGTTCAACATGTTCTAAATATTGAAATGTGCTTGGAGACTAAATTTTACATTTTTAGGAATTTTTTACTATTTATTAAGCCACTTTGAAAATCACTGATCCGGTGGTCTAGAAAATTTTACTGTTTTTTATTGTTCACAGTGGATCAGTGATTTTCAAAGTGGCTTAATAAATAGTAAAAAAATTCCAAAAAAATGTAAAATTTAGTCTCCAAGCACATTTCAATATTTAGAACATGTTGAACGGTTCGGATCGGTTGTTTGGATTTTCAAAATTAAAATATGAGCGTGAAGTAAACGGGGGTTTTACTTCGCGAAGTACCCATCTATATATATATATATAGAGTAAGGCTACGGTGCTTTGCAAAGCATAGAGACCTCCGTGCTTCGGGGCATTTTTGGGATTTTGAAAATCCAAACAACCCATCCGAACCATTCAACATGTTCTAAATATTGAAATGTGCTTGGAGACCAAATTTTACATTTTTTGGAATTTTTTTACTATTTATTAAGCCACTTTGAAAGTGTCTGATCTGGTGGTCCAGAAAATTTTACTGTTTTTTACTGTTCACCGTTGGATCAGCGATTTTCAAAGTGGCTTAATAAATAGTAAAAAAATTCCAAAAAATGTAAAATTTGGTCTCCAAGCACATTTCAATATTTAGAACATGTTGAACGGTTCGGATGGGTTGTTTGGATTTTCAAAATCCCAAAAATGCCTCGAAGCACGGAGGCCTCTATGCTTTGCAAAGCACCGTAGCCTTACTATATATACATATACATATATACATATATATATACATATATATATATATATATACATATATATATATAGAGTAAGGCTACGGTGCTTTGCAAAGCAAACCGGCCACGGTGCTTCGGGCCATTTTTTGGATTTTGAAAATCCAAACAACCCATCCGAACCGTTCAACATGTTCTAAATATTGAAATGTGCTTGGAGACCAAATTTTACATTTTTTGGAATTTTTTTACTGTTTATTAAGCCACTTTGAAAGTGTCTGATCTGGTGGTCCAGAAAATTTTACTGTTTTTTACTGTTCACCGTTGGATCAGCGATTGAGCCCGGTTCAAAAGTCACTTCTAGGTAAAATACAGAAAATATTTGGATCCTTCTATTTTAAAAAAAAATTGTCAAAAAAAATTTCAAACAAATTTTTTGTCATAGTTTTGTCAGAGAATCTTTTAATTTTTTTTGGAAAATAGAAGAATTATAATATTTTCTGTATTTACCTATAAGTGACTTTTGAACCGGAATCAATAACTCAATTCAAAATATTGTTGTTTTATTTCCAATAACACATAAAGAAATATTTTAATTTTTCTTACAGCCGCAAAAAATTCGGCCTGAGAAATGTGGATCTGGATTATTTGTCGCAGTCTTTATAATAAATCAAATTATATAGTACTCCATCTATTTCCAAAGAAATATATAAAATATTTCTAATATTTTAATAAAAAATAAATAAATTATAGCATTTTTTGTTTTAAAAAAAACTTAAAACGAGAAATTTATTTCCTGCTTTTGGAATTCCAAACCAAAACCGAAACCGCAATTTTTTTTTGCAGTTTCGGAATTCCAAAACTGGAAATAAATCTACGGTAATTCGGCCTAAAACTGGAAAATAAATTTGCGGTTTGGATTTTTTCGGAATCTTTTCAAACAAGATGTAGATTTTAAAATTTAATATATTTTTTTTGGATATTAATAAAAATTTCGGCAGGAGGTCTTAAATTAAATTGTCAATTTGTCATCAGAAAGACAATTTCGTTGCTGTGACCCACCGCGATATTGCGTCATGTGGAATCTGAAAAACAAAATATACAACCTACCTATTTTTAATTGGATAGGTACTGGATAATTATGTTAAAGCACTGCCTCTAGAATTATACAAATTACTCTTAACCTTTTTCACTGAACTATATTCCTTGATGAAAAAAAAAAAACAAATTTATCAATACTAGGCAATTTATTTCTACTATGTACTCATGGTACATATATTAACACTACTCGTTTTTTTATTAATACAACAACTTCAAAACTGAAAATTTTAAATGTATAAATAATTTTAAACCTTTTTAAATATCTTTCAGCTGTTATTAACACTACTCATCGATGTAAATTTTTTATTGTAGTGTTAGGTTGTAATGTTATTCTTATTTTTTTAATCATAATGTTTGTGTCAAAATTATTCATGATAATTTGTATTTATTATGTTATTTTATGATCAATTTCTGTTAATTTATATAAATAGTAATGTCATTTTCTTTAGTGATGTTTGATAAAATAAAGATAAAATGTTAATTGCCAAAATATTTTTTTGAGTATATTGGCAATCAACTTTGTGAAGGTGGGTAAAATAAATTGATATATGCAATGTTGATAGATATAAATATTGTAATAAAATCTTTCACTTTAGTATTCACTGGAAAAATCTTAAAGATGTGACGAAATAAAAATAAAGAATGAGAGTAAATTGAGAATTGTTTTGGATGAAAACATGCCACTAAGGATTAACATTTAACAATCTATCTTCAAGTAGTAGCAGGGCCTCTATAATTAAGTGAAGTATTTGTTTATAATTGTTCGTTTTGGCTCCATCATAATTTTTTAATAGATTTTTGTCTATTAAAGTTTGTTAAACTAATAAACAAAATACAAAATATGAAATGAAGAGAATTGAAGAAAAAAAAATAGAATAAAAAAAATAAAAAAAAGCATGAATTATGAGTTTATGAACATAGTTAAAAATAAGATATTAAAACCTCCGACTAAGACATCTTAGTTTACCATGCATCCTTGTCGGTCTTAAAATTGTGGTCATCAGAAAGTCATTTTCCATGATGTAATTCACTACGATCTTGCGATCGACTTGTTGAATCTGAAAAACAAAATATGTGACTAAATATCAAACCCGTCACGTCTTTGTGACTCGCACCTCATGTAAAAATGTAACATTCTAACAAGATCAGCTCTCCCTAGTTCCTACAGGGCTGTTCGGCAACAAGAAATTAAGAGTGAAGGATTAAGAGTTTAACATCTTGTTTGGATGGAGAGTAAAGGAAGGGAGGGAATAGAAAGAAAATAAATTTTTTTCGTTGATTCGTGTTTGGTTGACAAAATAATGTCGGAAGTGAAGAGTACATGAGGTGAAAGGTTTAACCTTGTATCATTATAATCAATAGAATCGGTTTCCCTTCCGATTTGGAGTGTAACAGATGGAAATAAATTTTGTTGCAAATATTTTTAGAAAAAATAATACAAATGTCCGACTCTATATTTTACCTATATAATTCTAATACAAGTTTTTTATCACAAACCTACAACAGCTACCGAATTTCTCATTAATCTTCTAAATTTTAATTAACCAAACAAGAAATAAGATGGAAAAAAAGTTAAATTTATTTTCTCTCATTAATCATCCAAACACGAATCTTCATTTCTATTCCATTCAATTCCATTCCATTTTATTCTTCACCTCCCCTTCCTTTACTCTCCATCCAAACAAGGTGTAAGGAGCGCTAAGGAACCGTTGTTTGATTGTCTTAATCCGTGAATGAAAGCTAAGGAAGATAAAGGAAGTGGTAGAGATGCTTTAAGGTCCGGGCAGAGAATTAAGATCCGAGCAAAAGGAGATGAGGTGATCTTAATTCGCACTAAGGAACCGATGTTCAACATGATTAAGCGGTTAAGGAAGCTAAATGAGGCAGATTAAGTCTTAAGGAGACTTAATCCCTTGTTTCCGAACAGCCCCTACAAGACTACAACATATCGCCCCCATAGAAAAGACTCTTGATTGTTCCCGTTAAACCTTTTTTCTTTTGTTTTCTATGTTTTTTTTTTAAACAAAGTGGCATTTTGACTTTGAGAGTCTAATTGGAAAAAATGACAAGCGATTTCATTACTGTTCGATGTCCTTGTTAGTAATATTATAGATTTTTAGTTTTATTTTGCACTAAATAAAACTAGTTCTAGATGTCGATCAAAAGAATCGAGAACGAATGCAGGGTATCTACGTATTTAATATAAGAATAAAAAATATGCATAGAATAAAAAATAAGATGGATTATTTGATTGGAGAGTTGATATTATATTCAAAATTTCATTTGTTAATCACAGTCGTTGATAGATCAGAATAGCGTGTTTAACATAAGAATGGAGATACTTGTAATGTGTATTGTAATGTGTATTGTATATGAGGAGGGATCAAGTTACAACAAAGTTACAACAATTATTTTTTTCATTTTCAAAGTCTAAATCGTCGATCCAAACCGTTTAATATGATCTCCACAATAAAATGTGCTTGCAGATCAAATTTTACATTTTTTTGAATTTTTTTACTATTTATTAAGATGGGTACAAAATTCAATGGTCTTAATATGACTATTTTTTGTAAAATACTTAAGAAATAGTAAAAAAATTCAAAAAAAATGTAAAATTTGATCTGCGAGCACATTTTACTATGGAGATCATGTTGAACAGTTTGGATCGACGATTTGGACTTTGAAAATGAAAAAAATAATTGTTATAACTTTGTTGCAACTCAAATGTTGTAACTTGATCCCTCCTCATTGTATATATATTTAGTACATAGTACAAAGCATCTTTATTGGTAGATTAACATCTAATCATGGATGGCTGTTGTTTGCGGTTATACATACAAATGAAACTGATTAATTGCTAAACATCTTGAAAGTGTGGATAATGTCATTGTTTTCTTAGGTTTATTTGGAGTTTGAATTAGAGTTTGATCCCGCGTCTCTCACATAAAAGCTGATGCCTAACGACCTCTGAATAATATGTTTTGTCAAATGTTGATTTTCAAATTGATTGTCAAGCTTGGTCGCTAAAATACTTCGGCACTATATTGACAAAAGAAAAAAAAACTATTTTTTTTTTCTTTATTTGCTTATTACAATTGTTGCCAAAAACCCAATTGAAATATACATCCGAGAGCGTCGCATTGTTCATAGGCATTCCACATTGGTTCTCTTAGTCTTTTACTAAAAGCCCAGTAGACTCAATTTTTTACAGCTACCCCTAAGAGTAGTCAACGGGTACAAAATACGTCGAGTGAAAGCATTTTCACATTTTTGTTATTGTTAATGGAAAATAAAACTTTAATTTTATCCAAACCTGATAATTTAAACGGAAAAAAAAAAAATCTTAACCATACTTGACTTATCAAATACTCGGATAAACTAATAAAAGAATGTCATTGAATAGATATATATGAGCCATAAAAAAACTG